>PVIC010000528.1:26856-119085 GCA_004025085.1 Thryonomys swinderianus | reverse complement strand
ACAGGCGTGAGCCACCACGTCCGGCATTTTATTTCCTTTTGTTTACCCTCTTTCCCTTCACTCTTTTTTGCCTTCCACTCTCTCTTGAAACCTCCCCTTCTGTATATATGTGGTTTTGGACAACAAGTCATGTTTCTAAAAGAAAACAAATATTTTAGAAGATATAAATTTATCCCAATTTTTTCTTACTAAAAATTAGTAAAATAATACTGACTTATGACCATTACTTTGTATAGCTCTGTGTATGTTATATTAAATACTAGTCAACTATTTGGCATGTGAAAAAATAGATACAAATATAAACAATAAAACCAGCAAGTATAAAGATAAAACATCTCATGTAAGCAAAAATTACTCTATTTCTTATCATGTTGTGACATTAAGAAAAAATGTTTTGATTTAAAAATCTGTCAGCTATCATGTAATTTAATATGTAGTGACATATACTGCTAAAAGGTATATATTAACATTAAAGACCCAAACTCCAATGATTAATATTATAGTGATGACAGAAGGAGAGTGCCTAATTTTAATCCACTGTTTATCTTTGGGAGTAATTTATGGATCACTCGACATGTTTTAATAGTAGACATAAAAAGATATCCTCTAATACCCTCTTGCTTTCAAGATCTGACATTTGCAATTACAAATACAAAGAAATAGCAAGAGTTGCCTTCATTGGATATGTATACAAATAGCCAGTCATCCTATGCAGTTTGTAAAAGTGATCCATTAATAATAAAACCACTCCAAAGAGCCAGGGTCTCTTAATATTCCAGTTGAATATCAGAAGTTGACTTAAAATGAGGGCAGAAAAACAAAGAGTGGTCAACACATTGATTTGCCTGCCAAATATAGTTTTACCATCATAAATCTCAGGCTGACAATTGCACAAAGCTTTCTTCACCCAAACACTGCCAAGTAAGGGCGTTTATTCACTGATTGGCTGATAGTCTCCATGACAACTGATACCACAATTAGACAAGTACAATCCCACTTTCAAATACACACACAATTCATTAATTCAGCAGGACTTTGTTGATGATACATTATGAGAGAAATATTTAATATTATTTGGAGATGATATATTTGCCTCTTATCTAGAGTAAAACAAATTATTAGAAATGATGAAAACTATGTAATTAGACTAAAGCAAGTTTGACAAGCAACTCTGTGAATTTAAGTGTTTCTAATAATTTCATAGGTGTCTCATTCTGTAAACTCAATGACTATTGAGTTAATCTTCAAGTTATTTTCCTATGGGCCCTTTTTAAAAGGGTTGGAAAAAATGTGAGTCCAATTTTCCACACACTAAATAAGATAACAACAAATATTTCTTTGGCACTTGAGAGAAAATAATTTTACTCAATGTTGAGTGATTATATTAAATTTAACAGATATTCATCTGTAGAGACCCTAACAAAAATTACAAAAGAAATAATTTGCTTATTCTTTGTCTGCACAGGAACCACATTTACTAGAGATGTTTCTTAAGACTGACCATATAGATCTAAAATCTAAGTAATGTTAGAGTTTAATGAAGAGTCTAATACAAATGAACGTGTATTTATCAACTTTTATTCAATTTCAATGACAATCTTATCAAGTTCAATGCCAGTCTTATCAAATAACTACCTGTAATGTTAACATTTTAAAATTTTCCATGTTCTCTATTGAGCTCCAAGAGGTTCACAAAAATGAAATTAATAAACCTAAACTTTCTACATACTGTTGTATTTCCATTTCTTCACATATGCAAAAACACTCAACAAAAATTGTGAAAGGTGGGCATAAATTATGAATAATGTTTACTTTAGAAATAAAGGTTAGAGAAGGGGGAATAGTTGAATTGATATATATATTTTAAAATTGATTTAAACCTGAGATCTTTTAAAGAAATCAGGATATTAAAGTACCGTGTTTCCTATGTATAATCTAATATGATTATCTATGTACATATATGTGTTGTATTAGTTAGCTTTCTTGTTGCTGGGACAAAAAACTCCACACCCATTACTTAAAGGAGAAGTCAGTATGGGCTTGTAGTTTGAGAGATTTCAGTCTCTAGTCAGCTTGGCTCCAAGGCAGAAACATGGTAAAAAGGATGGGAGAGGCAAGGTGTTTAAGCCATCCCAGCTAGGAGGCAGAGCATGTTGGAAAGAGCCAGAAAAGAAGCGGCCAGGGACTTCCAATTATCAAGGTGATGCCACCACTTCCCACTTCCTCTAAGTAGGCCCAACATCCTGGTAGCTGAGTCAGTTATAAACTCACCAATAGGTTAGCCCATTGATGAGCTCAGTGATCTTACAATCCAATCACCTCTCTGAAAGTCTCTAATCCAGCCAGATTGGTAATCAAGATTAATCCACACACTTTTGTTACATAAATCAATGCACATCAGAATGTTTGTCTTATTTTTCTCCATTGCTGAGACAAAATATCTAACACCCAAAGTTAAAGGACGAAAGGCTTACTGAGCTCATACTATATAGAAGTCTCCATCCATAATAATATATATCAGGAGAAACAAATTTAAACCTTAAATAGTGCCCAAGACACAGATGTGCATGGGGGTATTTGGTTAGTACTATTCAAATTATTAGTATTGAGGTAAAGAGTCAAATAAGCATACTTGGCCATAAGTGAAAACAATAGAACTAAAAGTCTGTTACCATTTTACATCAGTAGTTGGCAACCTGGGAATATGAAGGGACAGTTTGTATTGTCTACTGTAACTGTTTTCGCCATTGTTTCTTTTACCATAAAGCACTGCAACCATTGCACCATCTTTCTATCTTCCTGGGGTTACATGGGTTTTGGATTTCAGTCAAGTGGAATAATTCTCTGGCCAGTTGAAAATGATAACAACTTTGCAGAAAACATCTATCTTTCCCTTCATTTTTATGGTTATTATTAATTTTTCAACTCATATAATATTTAAACAACAGCAATAAAATATGGTCAGTCTGTGAAACACAGTTTCACTGAAAACATCACATTCATTGTCTTAAGATGCATTCTAAATTCCAAATAAATTCTCACATGTCATCTATTTTGTAACTACAGAAAAATAATACAAAATTTGAAAAATATCTTTAATATTTTTTTGAAGCAGTAACATGGCACTGGAAATCTGAAATATAGAGAATATATACAGAAGTGATAAAAGCACCATTAAAATGTATTTAACATTTTTCAAATAAAAAATATAAAGAGCTCTATAGAATTATCAATTTTCAGTTCTTCTGTTTAAATCACATCTCATATTTAGTTACTTTGACAGAACATGCAAATGACTTATACTAAAAAAGGAATTAAAAATAAAAATGAATGAATAAAACATGCCTTTTTCTCTTTCCACCTTAATGCTTCTTGTTAGGAACCAAAGGGTTGGCTCTGTCTTCAAGTCACTAGAACTTACCAGGGAAATTTAATATATAAGTATAAAAGTCTGTAATACACTGGGTAGAGAATACAGATGTTTGTATAGCCATTCAGAATAAAAGTTATATAAATATGTATACACATATTTATATCACCATCTTTGGTAATGTTATTTGACCCACATATGGCCCGAACATCTATTTTTTAAAAGAATATCATCCTAAATTAAATTTGCTGTCAAAGAAAAAGAGTTACTTGAAAATTACTTTGAAGTAGGACAACAATAATTTAAAAACTTGAACCATTCCTCTTAAAAAATGGTAGTGTTTAAATGGGCCAAGTTTAGAAACAATCCCAGAATGCAAAATATTCCATCTTATTCTTTGACTCTGGGTGTAACCCAGAAGCTCATTTTAAAAAACTGGCTCAGCCTTTAATGAGGTTGTATAAATTAACACCCATATTTACCATCACTTTAACATGCCTCTTCCCTAAGAATATCTCACATCAATTTCCCAATAGCTGGAGGGGCTCCCATTATTATGAAAATTATTTCTATTGCTTTACAATATTGTAGAAATATTTTTTGTTTGTTTGTCTAGTTACTTTTCTACCTAATAGTCAGCCTCTTATTTGATTAGGGTTTACTGGAAGAATCCGTCCACATGATCATAAGTGATTATGAAGATGAAATCCAAGCTACATCTTCTGAAATGACAAGTTCAATTTATCTATAGGCCACTGGTGCAATGCCTGGAACCAATGGCTTATGTGTCTAAAATAGACATGTTATCTTTTGTCCAACAACTCATCTATATTTCTTTGAAACAAGCAATCTCTGATTTGGCCTGGATTCTTCCCAGAAGGCAGAATGTGAGATAAGACCCTGAATTGAGTATGCTCTCAGGAAGAAGGGAGGCAGTTAGGGAGCAGAAACAAAGAAGGAAGGAGAGCTTTTTAGGCATCTGTTCCGAAGCTGGTCACTGAAAGCCGTGAATGCTCAGTCACACCAGGGTCCTCCTGAAAACTGCAGAGAACACACCTCAGAAGGTTTGCCTGAGGGGCACAGGGCACACCACCCACCGCCAGGCCCTCGCATCCCATGGGTCAAGAGCCGCTCCACCGAGTGTTCACTTGGTTGCACGGCCATGTTTTACAGCAGAAAAGGCATGGTGAAAACCTTGAGGTGATGAAGGGAGATTGCTGGAGGAAAAAGTCATAAAGGAAGATGCAAGGTGAGGGATGAGCAGACACAAAGTCCACCGCAGTGCCATACCCTGTACCTTCTGGATGGGAAGCTAGCCCAGGCTCGGCCGCTCATAGGGCTCTCTTCCAGGCGGACCCATCTACTCTGCTCAGACAGGCACCTGACTACTGGGAAACAGAAACCCTTGTCCCACGTGGGCAACTCAGGTGGGGAAAACAGGGACTTGGACTTCCAGTGGCTTGCTTATGTGGCCGTCATTTAAATATGTTTCTGTAACGCAGACAAGCAAAGACAGACATAAGCAAAACCGAAGTCCCAGTTCTGTTCTCATCGCCCTGGCCATGAAAGACAACATATTCCAACCGCAACTCTGTTGCAGGTTTAAACTCAGTCGGGTGGGTGTATGGACACTTTCAACACAGTAGTCACCAGTTCATCCTCTGATACAGGAGTGTCCATCTCTAAGACTGGAAAGACTTACTGCTTAATTTCAACTTCTCTCTGTCTCTGTCTCTTACCCCCTCCCTCCTAAAAACATATTCCTAGCCTTTACTGATTTTTTAAAATTGAAATATTTTCCTCTACACCACTATCACCATTTCAATCTCCCAGAGCCAATGATCAGCTTTGCCAGGCATTTCTTTTTTAAAATTTACCTCCTGTTTTTAAAGAATAGTGCACGTGCTTTACTTCTTAACCTATTATTATTCCCATCTCGTGATGAATTCACTGGCACCCAGGTTCCTGATCTTTTTGCTGTGACCTGACATTTTTCTCTGTGGAAGTTTTCCTGCTCCTTCTTTTGAATCCTGGGTTCTGAGATCTTGTGTTCATTGACTTTATGTGGTTGTATTCCACCCACTTCCTCAGTGGTGAGGAGGCCTTTGAAATTTGCGATCTTTAACTCAGAATCTCATGCTCTTTATTTCTGCAAAGGGATGTAGAAGGTGAAATACCTGGAAACATCCTCTACTTTGTCCTTCACAGTCCAGATTTTTATTTTTTATATTTTGGTGCCAATACGAAGAATTTTCACAATTCAGTAACAAAGTCCTTCTGAGATTTTATTCCTCCTACGTTATTTTTCAATAACTAAGAGGTTTATTTTCAGTTACCTCAATGTCTCTCTGGTTTCATGGATGTAATATTAGCTCTGAGCGTGGATACAAATGATAGACTGAAATTGTCTATTCCTGTGCTCAACAGGGTCAAACTATGGGGCTGGACCCTCGGGAAACCCCCAGGCGATGTCCCTAGTGCCCACTCGTGGCCTCGCCTAACACACGGGAAAATAATCCATCTCCGAGTTGTGAGGTGTACAACCGAGTGCCCACCTTCTGCTGGGGAGGATGGTGGCCTCAACACTCACAATTATATAGATTCTCATGTAATTTCTATGCTTTTAATATAAAATTTTACTTTCATATTCTAAAAAAAAATCCCTTTGCTTCATAGCCGCTTCTTTGGAGGAATCGCAGCTCATATACAGTTTCACACACTCAGGGATGTTAATGACAAAAATGGAACAGATCTCTCTTTCCAGTGAAAAGGAAAAGGCAGGTGAATTTTTGCAGTAGCCAGGACCTCTCCTGGAGCCACGTTCTGTACTGGTCGCAGTATGGGTGAGGTTAGGGTCATGGTTATGACTGTGCTGGGAGGTCTGATTTGTCCTTTGGTGTGAATAGTTCGTCTAGTTCTCACTATGGTGCCATTCAGATAATGAGAGATCTGTACCTACACTCAAAGAATGGTCCTCCTAGGCTTCTGTTGATTTTCCTGAGCCTCTTACAACCCAGCAGTAAATCTTATTTTTGCCTAAGTATACCAGTGTCAGTTTCTGTTTCTTGCAACCAAGAATCCAAAGTGGTATACGTGCTTTTTTTTTTAAAATTGAATTCTGTATTGGTATATTTTATAGACAGCTCACAGTCACACTCCACTCTGGGAAATATGACATGAGTTCTCATTTTTACCCGTATCCTGCAACTTCCCATCCTCTATATGCATGTGGTTTCTTTTTTAAAATCATATTTATTCTTTCCCCTCATTACTTTCCCCCACTGTCTTCCCTTTGAACATTTCCTATTTCACAAAATCTGTCATATATTCTAGAACTCATTTACATCTACAAGTTCTCATATCAAAGAAAAGATACAGTATTTACATATCTGTGACCTATTTCACTTAAGGTGTGTTCATTTGAGTATAAACGACTCAAATTTGTCATTCTTTATGGCAGAATAATACTCCATTTTATTTTTTTAAAAACCCCACATCTTCTTTATTCAGTATCTAGCTGATGGGCATTTGGGCTGTTTCCAAAATTTAGCTATCACGAACTGAGCTGCTATGAACGTGGGAGCACCTATGTCTCTATGACATGATTCTTTTAATTCTTTTGATGTATTCCTAGCAGGGCAATAGCAGGGTCAAATGGGACCTCTACTTCTAGTTTCCTGAGGAATCTCCACACTGATCTCCACAATGGTTGCACAAGCCTACATTCCCACCAACAGTGGAGAAGGGTTCCTTTCTCCCCACAGCCTTGCCAGCATTTATTGCTGGTTGATTTCACAACAGCAGCCATTGTTTGTGAAGTGAGATGAAATTTCAGTGTTGTTTTCATCTGCATCTCCCGAATGACCAGTGATGTTAAACATATTTCTTCATATGCCTCTTGGCTGCTTTTACTTCTGCCTCTGAGAAGTGTCTGTTCATTTCAGATGCCCATTTTTGAAGCTGGTCCTTAAGTTTAGGGGGAACTGATTTTTTTAAGTGCTTTCTTAAGTAGCATAGTACTTAATGGTAGCATCTAGAATGCCTAAGGTTTGCTGATGTAGTTATTATATTACTTTTACCCTTATCACCAAAAGACATGGAGCATTTATTGCTTAAAAATTATGCAATCCTTATGCACACTGAGAGAACAATAAAAAGGAACAGAATTAATGAGGAGTAAAATCTCCAAGTTATCCTCTTCTGAAATTTGGATAAATTTTCTTCAATGAGAATTTTAATTCAAAATTTCTGATAAGGTTACATAATCAAAACGTTGTATTTGTTTACTGCAGACACTTGGATAACCCTTCTCACCCAAACGAGCAATCTGGAAGGAATAGTTACATTTTTCCAATTAGTAAACACTTGCATCCAAGAAAGCAAGAGAAACAAATGCTTTACTCTGAACTTATACTCAACAGTCTACTTAACTGGTTCACAGTGTGTTCAAAAACACTTTCTCAAAAAGCCTGCCCATTCTCCACACACCTTCTATATTATACTTCTTTTTGTTCACTTTATATTTAAGCTCGTGAGCACCAGAGGTTAACATTTTATGTGGCATCAGACAGAAAGACAGCCCTTTGTCTCATTTCTCTTACTAAACAAGCATTCTGACTCAGAATCAGAGTGTTAGGTACCACGTAAAGCACAAGGCCAGCCTTTTCTCCATCCCTGTCCTCTATTACACACAGTAAGACAAGTCACTACCTAGTAACTCCTAGTCACTACTACCACTACTCTGCTCCGTTTTGCCTGAATTGGACTCACTTACACAAATTCTAGTTTGAGCTGAAACTCTGACTCAGTAGCAACAAAACACAACCAACCACAGAGCCTGTTCTGCTTGTTCCCTGGGCAAACCTGAGCCAGTTACTGATTTCTTCCCAGCCTCACTGGTCTCATTTTTTACAATAGGGAAATAGTACTTGTTTTTCCTTCCCCAAAAGGCGGCTGTAAGGGCCAGAGATTTAGCTCAGTGGTTCCAGCGTCTGCCTTGCAAGCGCAAGGTCCTGAGTTCGATCCCCAGTATCCACATACAATGCTAGGTGTAATGACTCACACCCATCAGCAATCAATACCACATGCCACAGTGTTGTGCGTGGTGGCTCACGCCTGTAATCCCAGCACTTGGGAGGCAGAGACAGGAGGATTGCTGGGTTCCAGGCTTGCCTGAGCTACATAGTGAGCTGAGGGCCAGCCTGAACTACAAAGCGAGACCCTGTCTCCAAAAATAAAAAAGAGGTGACTGTAAGACTTCAGTGAGGGAATTCTGTGTGTGATAGCACTTTAAAATTGAAAGCCACCTTTTTCATGAGGCTGATATTCAAAGAGGCATAGACAATATTCTGTAAGGCCACACTTGCCTGTTAGCAATTCAGTGATTCTCACAAAAGCAAATGTTTACGTGCAAAAATATTCATTCTCACCAAGAATAAAAGGCATGTACTTTCAAACAACAAAGAGATACCATTCTTTACTTACTAAAAGAAATATTCAGAAAATAAGGTTATCCAGTAGCAATAAGACCAGGTTAAAATGAGGACTCATTGAATGCAAGTAAGATGTTAATAATAGTTTTGTCAAATAAGTTGACAATACACTGCTGTTTAATGTTCAAACATTTCATACCTTTTCCCTATTCATTTAATTTACCAAGAAGCACTACAAATGTTTTGCAGTGTGATTATTTGTAATAGCCAAAAATGAAAACAAACTAAATGGCTAAAAATGAGAGAATAGTTTAGTAACTTTTATTATGTTGACACATTGGACATACACATAATGATGCCATTAAACCATGCCTTTAGAAATTTTCAACAAGCTAGAGAAGTAGTCCAGATATGTGTTCCATAATATTACATATTAATATATAATACATATGTGGGTATATGTTATGAATTAACTGGAGAAAGCAAGGTATCATGTTTGTGTATGGTTTATATTTTAAATGTGCCAAAAAATAATCTCATGCAGGTGAGAAGGGGTGGGTGGGTAGGGATACGGGTAAAAATGAGAATTAACTTGTGTCATATACTGGTACAAATTCCCCAATGTTATACATGATTTTGATATGTATATAAATTGTACCAATAAAGAATTCAATTTATAAAAAAATAATAATCTCATGCAGAACTATCACACCTAAAAACATGAACAATGCTTGTCTCTAGATATTGGGATTATCTGAACTTTATTTTCTTTTTGCCTGTACTTGTTATATTTCCTGTTTTAAATATTTATTAGTATGGGGGGTCAGAAATTGAGAAATACTCATCAGGATCATGATATACAATCAGGTTAAGATGATATTGCTTTGTCTTAAATCTTTCAATTTAAAAAGAGCAATGATAATTTAAAGACTCTCTGAAATGTAGATATGTCCAGTTCGTGCATAGAGTTGGCCCTATTCCTTGCTGTCCATTACTCAACATACTCCAAGAGAACACAGAATTCTTATGCTGGCACTCAGCTTCATGACGGTCCAAAGGATCTTGCTTTCGTGGAAGTCTTGGGAAATGTCACGCTTCTTTAAAAGTGCATCTGGAAAAGTTCCTAGTGTATATATCTTTGCATCTGATTTCTATGGCAGAAGGTCTAATCTAACAGCAAGCTACTCAGGAAGATTTTGGCCTTCTTGCCTCCCCATGGGATGAGATCTACTTAAGATACATGGGCGTTTTTAAGAGATAACACTATTATAGTTTGGTCCTTAAATGTAAATTGTCCCTTTTAGTTCTCCTGTACCACTCCTTAGGGGAACAACACCCGCTGGCTACCCTCACTGACAAGACATTATAGGCAGAGAAAAGAGAAAGTGAGACCGAGACAGAAGGAAAGCAGGCACAGAAAAAGCCTTTTATCTAGTTGTGACATATGTAAACTAGTACTCCAGAATAAATGCTTCATGGTATTCATTGTTTGATATTCACACAATTTTGCTAAATTCAGTGCTATGTATTTTATTTTTCTACTTTAGGTTTTAAGTGGAGTAGAAATGTGTCAGCATGTCTTCCAAAAATATACAGATTACATTTAAATTATTTTATGGTTTATTTTGTAGAAAATACACATCCAAAAATAAAAAAAAAAAACAGTGGCACATTCATTACAGTAAGAATCTCTCCAAGAAAATAGTTTAAATGATGAAATAGTTATAAGAAGTCTCTTAAGAACTAAGACTTTAGACCTCATCTTACCAACCCAAAACAATACTATATAAATCTTGACAATGGAACATGAGCCATATCAGCAAAGTGGACACAAGATCTCTTCCACAGTGTTTTTGCCAACTGAAAACTGGTGCTAAATGAGCAGATTCTGTCCCTGAGTTTGAGAGCAAAGGCTGAAAATGTGACAGGGTTAACAGCAATGACAAGGGTGGAGGAGCTGATAGTACACAGGACGTCTGTCCATCTTGGGTGGACAATGGGAGATCAGTAGAAATGAAGTTTACTGACGAAATCTGAGTGGGGAAGTAGACTTGGGTTTATGATAACCAAATGAAATTTGTCTAATTTTTAGCTTTAAGGAAGTAGCAGAAGCGAAAAAGATTCAAATCAGATGTATACATATTAGCTGGGGTAAAAATTAGATGTTGGAGGTGGCAGAGAGTAAGAAATCAACTACATTTGCTAAGTGAATTTAAAATGCAAAACCAGGGGAAAAAAAGACAAAGGTCCTTTGCACAATATGGTAGTAAGTTCTAGTTCAAATGTTTAAAGTAGAGGTCGCAGGAAATTGTAAGCCATATTGTGGAACTTCTGACCTAAAGATAGAAAAGACAATTTAAGCATAATTTACACCATTAAAAACAATCACTATAAAAGAGTGTCCATAATGTATTATTGAAGGATAAAAGCTAGTGACAATACAAAATATATTGAATGATTTCATTTTGTAAAGAACTATATGTTATGTAATTATAAGGGATCCAGACAAAATTATTCCCAGAGATTTCCCATGAGAATGGATTTTACTTCCATTTCTTGTTTGCTTTTTTCCCCAAAATAGATCACTTTGTATTATCAAATTTCATTCATTAACTCCAACATATATTTCCCTACTTCTTTCAAAATTAGGATTAGCCTTAAAGTATGGTTTATAGTGGTACATGAAGTAACTGTGCCCTATATAATCAGGGCATTTGAAAGTTAGCAAAATACGATTTTTAAAAGTCTAAGAAAAAAAAACTTAGAACATTTATGTAACTTTGCTTCTTTGACGACCAATGCCCATAGAAAATAACCCAGTGCTTACATTTCTTAACTTTTATCTAATCACAAGAAATGCAAAAAATATTCGGAAAGAAAGTGAAAATAAAGTTTCCCTCTTGGCTAACTATGAATCATGATGCCAACTTTACACTAGCAACAGATTTATTTCACTTTTCACTTTTCAGTTTAATGGTTCAGGGATCAAGCATCCAAAACCAAAATCTTGAAGTGATCCACATGCAATCTCAGGAGAGATATTGGAACACTGAAAAATTCTTATTTGTAAAGATATTACAGCCTGAATTATTAAACACTAAATTTTCGGGACCTAAAACAGCCCCCAAAAGCAAGACGATCTTTATTGCAGGTTTCAGATCAGAGGCGTGATGTGCTCCACATGCCTCACTGCATTACGGATCGGGGCAGTTCAGCTCAGCACCAGCAGAAGCATCCACAGGGTCTAGGGGTCTGCAATATTGTTAGATGAAATTATGAATAATTCCTGGGAAATTCTTAATGAATAATTTCTTCCCCCTCATATGTGCCATTATGGCCTAGACCCTGAAGAAATTTCTAATAAAAGTATATTACATTTTCTTTCCTTCATTAGTAATGACAATATGTATGTCATTGATGTCAGGGGAGTACAGTATAAACTTACAATCAGGTAGATGGCACAAAGTATCACGACAGTAGTATTAAAATACAACATACCCGAATCTAGTGATGTGATGTATTTTTTTATGCTATAGACCATGAAATTATAGAATCTCTCATAGTTCTGACATATTATTTCTCCTCTTAAATCATTATAATCACCAGACCCATCTTATGCCTCAATCTCTAAATGATAATGGAAGCAGAATCACAGTATAATCAAGGAAGCTCTCAAGATTCACTTTCAGAAAAATATGATGCTCACCCTCACTAAGTAGAATTCTTCATTAATTAATAGTGTCATTGATGCCATTATGTTACCCACCACCAAGTTTCTGAAAATCTTACTTTATGGTGCCATAAAAATCAGAATCTGTGGAAAGTATTATATGAATAAGTAGTCATATTATAGTCAAACAGGAACAATGGTCTGAAGAGACTATGTAAGAATTCCTTCATCCTCATTTCCAGAGAAAGATTTGCCCTCCCATCGACGAAAGGCATAGGCTGAAATCTGTCCTCTGGCCTTTCACCCAGCAGTGTCAAGGGGCTGATGGAAGAATCATACTGTAGACTTCACACTGAGCAAACTGAATCATCTCACTTCTCCTTTTGCCCTGTGCTCTCAGGAAGACCATCTTAGACTGGGCTGTCTCATCAGCTTCCTTTCCAACTATAGTCCAAACACCAGTGCAGCAATTCCATGTGGTGCCTCTCCATTAATTACAGAGTAAGAACAAGTGTGTCCACTGGCATACAGAGTAAGAACTTGCATGTCCACAAGAGTGGTCCCTGGCTATGAAAAGTGCACGGTAAGTGTGTGGTAAATCAGTAAGTCTCACCAAGAAGCATATCAAGAAATGCTCAACATCGCTGGTCATTTGAGAGATGCAGGGAAAAACAACACTGAGATTTCATCTCACTCCACAAAGAATGGCTGCTATCTTGAACTTAGCCAGCAAGAAATGCTGACAAAGCTGTGGAGAAAAAGGAACTCTTCTCCACTGTTGATGGGAATATACAATGATACAAACTTTATGGAAGTCAGTGTGGAGACTCCTCAAAAAACTAGGATTAGAGGTCCCATTTGACTCTACTATTGCCCTGTTAGGAATATACACAAAAGAATTAAAAGAATCATATCATAATGACATTTGTGCACCCATGTTCATAGCAGCTCATTTTGGGATGGCTCAATCCCAGAAACAACCTGAATGCCCATCAACTGGACACTGGATAAAGAAGATGTGTTTTTTCTATAAAATGAGGTATTACTCTGCCTTAAAGAATGATAAGTTTTGGATGTACCTTCAGGACATAATCTTAAGTGAAATAAATAGGTTATAGATGTATAAATATCATATCTGTTCTCTGGTATGAGAAACTGAAAATGTTAATAAGTTCTAGAGTGTATGATGGATACTGTGAAATAGAAAATATGCAAAGGGAAATATGGTAGCGAGTAATGAGGGGTAAAGAAAAATGTGATGGTAACAAAAAAGGGAAAGTTTATGCATTTAGTGGGTGAGGGGTTGTGCGGTGGGTAGGGGAAAGGGAAAAAGTGAGAATTAAACTGTGTCAAAGGCTGGTACAAATTCCCAATATTGAGTGTGATCACAATGTGTATATGCAGTGTACCAATAAAGATAAAAATTAATAAAAAATAAGTTTCAGGGATTGCAAACATTATGTACACATACAGTAAGCACATATAAACACATAGAATATACAGACAGAGCAATGGGCAGATGACACATAGAGCATATACACAAAATAAAAATCCTGTCAACAGTCACTCCAACTCATAATCTTTCCTATATAGGCACTACTCCCAATCATGTGTACAATGGTGACTCTAGGTAACACACACAGTTGATTATATGTACATCTACTTCTATAACTGGTTTTTGTTTCATAAGAAATGTACCATCATTTAAAGTCAATGGACAGCAATCCATTTCATCTACTCTACTGGTTATATGCTCTTCTATATTATTTATTTTATTCCCTAAAGAAACACATAAAAGTTGATTCCAGGGCCAGAGATTTAGTTCAGTGGTTCCAATGCCTGCCTAGCAAGCACAAGGGCCCTGGTTCGATCCCCAGTAACCACATACAACAATACCAGGCATGGTGATTCATGCCCACCGGCAATCAGTACCACAGACCACAGTGCCAGGCGTGGTTGCTCAGGCCTATAATCCCAGCACTCAGAAGGCAGAGGCAGGAGGATTACTGAGTTCTAGGATTGCCTGGGCTATATAGTGAGCTCATGGCCAGCCAGAACTGCAAAGTGAGACCCTGTCTCAAAAAAAAAAAAAAGTTGATTCTAGTGATGCACAGTTGTAAACAGGGTGCTAATGGACAAGCTGGCACATGACAGAGTTGTTTTTTTTTTTTTTTTTTTTTTTTTTGAGAAAGGGTTTCACTTTGTAGTTCAGGCTGGCCCTCAGCTCACTATGTAGCCCAGGCAAGCCTCGAACTCAGCAATCTTCCTGCCTCTGGCTCCCGAGTGCTGGGATGACAGGCGTGAGCCGCCACACCTGGCACAGTGGTATGTGGTATTGATTGCCAGTAGGCGTGAGTCACCACACCTAGCATTGTATGTGGTTACCAGGGATTGAACCCAGGACCCTGCACTTGTGAGGCAGGCGCTGGAACCACTGAGCTAAATCTCCGGCCCCAGAGTTTATTTTTATTACCATCCTATCTTCATCAGCTCTCCTTTCCCTTAAAAGCATATAAATTTTATTCCTCCTCAAAGGTATTTTTCTCTTGGTTGCTCCAGGACATAGTCATTTGTGTGTGAGGGGGGGTTAGTTCTAGTTTTGAAATTATTCACTGCAATGTGGGAGATCAGAAAATGAAATTAGTAGGAAGGGATTACCACAGTGGCTGGCATATAGAAATTCTCTATGATGTGGCTAGTATTTTTTTTTTTTTGGTGGTACTGGTACTGGGGATTGAACTCGGCCCTTGTGCTTCTAAGGTAGGTGCAGTACCACTTCAGCTAAATCCTGGCCCATGTCTGATATTCTTGATGCAACTTTTACTGCCAAATGACTTTTAGGTGATATACCATCATGAAGCAATAATCTAGAATAAAATAATTCCTTAATCCAAAAGAAAATAACCCTGTCAGCCAGCAGACAGTACAAGGTGGTAATAGACAACCATGTGAGCACACATGACACTGTGCTATAAGGACATAATATTTATTATTTCAATGATTTCATTTTAGTTATACACTTTAACCAAGACCTATTTACTTCAACCCTAGTTTATAGTTCAGAATTTGAAGGTAATTGAGAACTTGAATTCATATCTATCTGACTTTAAATTACTCTTCTAAATTGAAGTACTAACATGCTTTGTCCCATGTCAACCTAAAAAAAGGAAATGCATTACAAAAAGGTGAAAAATTATATTAACAAAAATAAAATGATGATTAATAAGTTTGTAAGAGCTTTACTGAGATGTTATCCATATAATATACAAAACATTCATCTGATTATTATATATTAAAATTTTTCTGTTGAATGTGTTCAAGACTTTATAGTAACATTCATTCTTTAATATTGCATTAGTTGTATTTCTCTTGCTCCTGAAACCACAAAATATCTGATACCCACACGTTGAGGGTAAAGGGTCTCTATAGCTCACCTTTTATATAGGTTGCAGTCTATAACTGACTGCTCTAAGACAGGGTGGCAGACGGGGAATAGTTCATGGCAGCAAAAGACAGCAAAAGCAACAAGAGACATTAACAGTGTCTTTCTGCCCCTTTTGTTTTATTCGGACTTGTGATTAGGGCGGCACCAAACCATTCACTCACATGTAATGGTCTTGTAATCACACACCCTTAATCCTAGCATCACACTCTCTTTCAACAGCCTATGGACACATCAGGCTTTGAAGGGACATCTAGACACACACACACACACACACACACACACACACACACTATTGTGAGGAGGCTACCCTGTACACTGTAGTATGTTGAACAACAATTCTACTGTACAAATAAGCTTTCTCATTCCTGAGACAAAAATACCCATCCCTTGAAAGGGAAGATTTAATTTGCTTATACTTTCAGTCCATAGTTAGCTGACCACACTGCAAAGACATCGTGGCTGAAAGGGGTGGCAGAGCCAAGCTGCCTGGTTACTGGTGATGGGTGGAAGACTACCTGGGCAGAAAGTGCTAAGGGTCAGACATAAATCCCAGAGCCATGCCTCAATGACACAGCCAGTCACACTTACAAATTTGTTGCTCCAATCCCTTTGGTGAATCCCAAAGACAAGTTGAAATTCTACCCTGTCCACCACATCTAGCTTCTATCCTCTACATGTCAGCACGCCCTTTTGCTCTTGTTATGACAGCAGATCTGTCCCTAGACATTTCCAAATGTCCCAGAGGTCAAAATCTTTCCTACTGAAAATCATTGCCCTAAGCCATGGAGTTACTCTTCAGAATGGACGGTGGTGATCACTGGTTAGGACAACACTTTCTTTGATGTAACTTTATATATGCAAATGTCACTGCATCTACCACATTCCCCAGCACAGACTTTGACCCAGCCCGGGTATACTTACCTGTTTGTGGACTCGAGTGGCATTTAGTTTTTACAGTCAGTTCATCAATGGTTCAAATTACTGCTTCAAACGTACAACTCAAAGCCCATGTGTTATGCAGTATATTCAAAGCCCGTGATGATCTCAGAAGTGAGAACAATTAAATTCCATAATTTGTGTAGTTGGTGCTATATTCCACACCAGTGAACTGATGTAGCAACTTACCTTTTACGTAGATTTATGAAGATTTGCCCATAGACCTGTCTTAATAAGCATTCACACAAAAGAAACATCAAGCCAGTCAACAAGTCAAAGAATGAAAGCTACTTTTCTTGGGATAAATTTTCCCACCCATATGTTGAGGGCCTGGACTGACGACGGCCTGCTGGCATTGTTTAGACAGCTCAAAATTTAAGGCCGTTATGTGACCTTTGTAATGTGATTCCTGCTTCTGGGTTCCTAAATAGAGTGTTTTTCACATACAGGGTTGAGCCCATGGTCTTCAGAGCCCTCTGCTTCTCTTACTGGCCACAACTCATACATGTCTTTCTCTTCTGACTACGGTCAAATGAGTAAAATGCAACCAGAACTGGTTTCTACATTCCTCTTTAGTTTAAGGCTGAGTGATGAATACCAAAAAGGCAAACTCCCTTTAAATATCGATCAAGGAAAACTATTTTATTTATTATTGGCTACTGGAAATGTCTCTGGTGATTTTTTTTAAATTACTATTTGAGCAGTCAGATAATCTTATATCCAGTGCACAGGACTCCCACTTGACATACTTGATAATAATTCCTATCTAGAAATTACACACGAAGTATAATGAGTCACCATTACCTAACAGCTACTCTCCTAAATGATTGCATTAGTGAGGTATAAATCAATAAACTGTGATTAATGGGGTTACATTTCATTTGTGTTAATTCAGTGGTACTCAATAAAATAAACATCTGTTGCTTATTCTAGTTCACATAAAAGCACAGCCATAAAATACATTTCCTTTCCTTTTTAATCCTTTCTTTTAAAATTTGTGTAACTTTTTGGGCTTTTTGGCCATAACTTCTCAAAGAAGCAAGGCATTATGATTATTAAAAGGTACCCCCATGTGTGTTGAGATGATGTAGTGCTCAAAGTCCATGATAGTCTCAAAAGTGAGAAAAATGAAATGATCATTGCAGTCAAATAAGCAAAACTATCAAAATGCCTAGGTTTATTGAGTACCTGCTATGTGCCAGGAGCTAGGTGAACAACTTATATTGGAACATATCTCTTAACTCTCACAACAGTCACCTAGAAATATGAAAGGAATTCAACTGCACTAGCCCTTAAAAGAGAGAAAATTAAATTAAAACCACAAGGCAATTTTCTGATCTCTCAGAATGGAAAAACTAAAAACACAGATAATAGCCACTACTGGTGACAATGTAGAACAACTGGAACTCCAATATACTATCGATGTGAGTATGAATTGGTAAACTCACACAAGAAGGCTTTGGGAAATCTACTAACACAAAAAAAAGTACATATTCGCCGGAGATTTGGCTCAGTGGTTCGGGCGCCTGCCTCGCAAGCGCAATGGTCCTGAGTTCGATCCCCGGTAACCACATACAGTACTGGGCGTGGAGACTCACGCCCACCAGCCATCAATGCCACATACCACAGTGCCGGGTGTGGTGGCTCACGCCTGTAATCCCAGCACTCGGGAGGCAGACGCAGGAGGATTGCTGAGTTCGAGGCTTGCCTGGGCTCCATAGTGAGCTCAGGGCCAGTCTGAACTACAAAGTGAGACCCTGTCTCAAAAAAAAAAAAAAAAAAAAAAGCTGATGATCTGTACACAAGGATAACTGAATGGCTTAGATTATGAAATAAAAGAGACAGGAAGTGGAAAAGGTTCTCATGAGATGCGCAAAACAGGAAGATGAGCAGCACAACGACGCGGGTTCCAGAG
Source organism: Thryonomys swinderianus (assembly GCA_004025085.1). NCBI lineage: Eukaryota > Metazoa > Chordata > Mammalia > Rodentia > Thryonomyidae > Thryonomys > Thryonomys swinderianus. The sequence continues at coordinate 100,317 of PVIC010000528.1, read as the reverse complement.
ACCAACGCACGGACAGAAGAGGAGGGAAGCAAGGCAGGTCCACTAACGGCGCAGGTGGAAGAAGCGGCCGCGGGCAGCTGAAGGGCACGGGGCCAGGCCTCTTCACGCGAAGAGTAAGCGCGTTAGCAACGGTGCCGCCCTGTGGGACTTTCACGCAGTCAAATGCTCGACCGCTGAGCTCTCCCCTGCGTGATGTACAGAGCAGTCTTTGGTGATGGTGTTTGGCTGCCGCAGGGATCGAGGTTCCCTGAAGATGCAGATATGGAGCTTTCCCCAGAGCAACTCCTGCCTGAAGTGCATCCCACAAAGCTGCAAGTGTTTAATGACACAACTCAGAGAACGCTGCTGTAATTCTGATGCTTTGGGAATCACGGGGTAAGTGAAGAGCTGTCTAGAAGAAAACTCCTGTAAGGGGCGGGACCCCCTTGTCTGCACAGGCCTTTGGGATGAAAGGGCAAGAGAGAAGTAAAGACAGAAGAAGCAAACCCACTTCATAAGCACCTCTTCTTCAGGTTGAATTTTAATGCAGTTGTAAACTGGTTTATAAATATCACTTTGATTAAAATATAAGAATACCAAGAACTGAAGAAAAATATCAATCTCAAACAATCCAAGTTACACAACCAAACTTGCTTATGAATACTTTTACACATACGTATACACACATTCTTAAACCCTCCTTCCGAGCTTTCTAAAAATTTCAGCATGATGGCTATCCTAGAGTTAATTGAATAAATAATTTAAAATGAATGTTGATATATACTCAGAGGTAGAAAAAAATGACACCAATATCAGTGGCCTAGAATTTAAAAGCAGGCCACAAAAAGTACTTCCTGTGTCCTGATCATACACCAGCAGAAAATACTGCTCTTCTGTGTACTGCTGATGATCATATATGGTTATTTCTATACCCTAGAAAATTAGTATCTAATTGAAAATTTAATCTAACTTGATCCAATGTAATTATTTTAATAAAAAATTAGAAAGTGTTAATGTGTTTTAGAGAATTCTGCCCTTCTTGAATAAAGTTACTAATTAGATATACTAGTTGTTATTGTATAATTGAATTTCGGTCTGAATTAACATATTTGTTAATGGCATCTAATTTTACACAACCAAAGAATGAATATGCTTTTACAAATTATTTAGAGCAAAACTTAGAAACAGCTGTTCATCTCTAACAACACAAACAGTATGAAGATACATCGAAACTTTAAAAACTCCTCTTGTGGCTGAGATTTCAAGTTTCTTAAGAATCTGCTCTGTAAACTTCTGCTTCGGAGTAGGACAGAGTAGTTTCTTGCAGATGAATTATTACTACTGACGATTAGACGAAGCTGAGAGAATTGGAAAAGTCACATCCACCAAACTCAAGGGGGCTGAAACGCGAGAGCGTGAAGGGGAAGGAGAGGAGCTGGTGGGCTGGTGAACGGTTTGCTGGCCCTGAGGTATGTGACACACTGGGCAGAAAGTGAGATCTGAGCACGATTAGAGAGTCAGCATAGAGAGGGGACCAAGCAAAGTTTTTAATGGGTCAGTGAAGTCGGGATAATAAAACTGGGAGGTTTGCAGGCTCTCCGGGTATCTCTCTATACCATGATGACTCTAAGGTTCTGTGAGAACTAAGGAATAGACCCAAATATTCTTACAGGGAACATTGGAATTTTCCACAGCCTAGGACTGGGGTTGAGACCCAGTGGCAGGACGTCTGCTTTACATGCTTGGGGCCCTGAGTTCAATTCTCCAGCACCACAGAAGGAGGAGGGAGGAGAGAGGGAGATGGAAGAGGAGCAGGGAAAGCAGGAGGTAGGGAGGAGGATGAGAAAAGAAAAGGAAGAAATCCACAGTTCTGTGTATTTAGTGAGCAGTTTCTGGGGAATAAGAGAGAGAAACAGATGAGTAAAAGAAGAGAAGCTCAAAGGAAGAACTGCTGAACGCCTAACCTGGGAGTTTTGTACCTGGTGTTACCTGGGGCAGGTACTGATTCTCCACCTACCTGGGCCTGAAAATCTGCACATGTACACACGAGGGACAAGGAAATCATTTGGTAGTTTGATATTTGTGTAGTATAATAAATTCAGTTGGAAGTTGAGGAAACTTTGCTATGTGGCCTTAATATATGTACAATATTTTGAAGATGCCACAGCTAAAGGTCAAAGATCTCGGTAGGAAAACTTCTGATGGGCAAAACTAAATCTTCGAGTTAACCAAGTGGTGGAAAAGCATCAGCCCAACCCTATTCTAGCTCATTTCTGACTTCATGTAGCCAAACTGCCCCTCATCTTACTTAATATTATTTAAAGTCCGTGCATTTAAAAAAATATGTAATCTCTTACATATGGTCAAAACTAAATATACAGAAGAAGAATGTTGGGGATAAACAGCATCTAAAAGAAAAAAAAAGATGTAAGAGGCAAACAGATAACTCAGTTACTAACATTAGTCAACAGTCTGAAAGATAACGATTACTATGCTCAAAGATATAGAGAAAAAGATGTTCAAAGGATGGAAATCTTCAAAAGTATATTTGGATCTATCTATCTATCTATCTATCTATCTATCTATCTATCTATCTATCAATCATCTATCTATCATCTATCTATTTTAGACAGGCTCTTGCTTTGTAGTTCAGACTGGCCCTGAGCTCACAATGTAGCCCAGGCAAGCCTCAAACTCAGCAATCCTCCTGCCTCTGCCTCCTGAGTCCTGGGATTACAGGCGTAAGCCACCACACCCAGCACAAAAGTATATTTAGATCTGTAAATTATGATGCACATGGAGTTTCATACTAAAAACAGTGTATCTGAATTTCGGAACTCACATAGTTTGACAGAAAATTGGACATCGTGGAAGACAGAGTTGGAAAAGCAAAAGCAGACCAATAAAAGACCCTTGAACTGAAATAGAGCAAGCACATAAAAAGCAAGATGAGAAAAGAGCAGAATAGACATGTATGAAGTCAAAAGCTCTATTAGACATGCAACTGGCATCTCAGAAGGAAGACAAATGACAGGCTACCAAACAAAAGATGGCAACTTCTGAGGTTGGGCGACATCACCCCAAAGCCCTGAAGGGAAAAGTCTTGACCCTAAGGGGCAGAACATTAGGAGGTAGGGCCTAGTGGGAGGTCTGCGGTCACATGGAGTGAAGTATTTCAAGAGAGCTCTCTGGGCCATTCCCAGAAGCCTTTGGCTCATCTGCTGAGAGGACGGCTATCCAGAAGTAAGCCTCGGCCGTGCTTTCTCTCTGCCTCTATTAGAGAAGGAAGCTCCGATTCAGACACTTGCTCCTGCTGTGCTGGGTGCCCTTCCACGGCAACACAGCCAGTGAGGCCACCTGACCATGGGATTTGAATCTCCAAATCGGCAAACTAAATGTAACTGTGTCTTAATAAAGTGAGTTTCCTTATGTATTTCATTACTGAAATACAAAGCTGATAAGTACAGCAACACATATATTCTACACGCCTACAGAAAATTAAAAATATTGCAGAAGAAAATCCAATGGACTTTGAGCCAGAGAAAGACATGATCGGACTCTAGCCGGCTTTGTATCTTGTGCCATTGTGGGGAGCAGAGTCCTGGAAAAATGCTTAATAAGTCTTTGGCAAAGTAATTATTTCCTGCGTAGCCTCCCACCACCGCCACTACTTTGGCATCTGTTTCTGTAGAAATTTCACAACATGATTAAACCTGTGAATCAATTACCTCCTCAAATGTGGGACATACTTATGAAAAGAGACCTCAGGCATCCTCTAGTGAAATAGTTCATGTTGAACTTCACTGGTTCCCACAGCTTTGATTTTGCTGCATTGAAGAGGGGCCGAGAGGGGAAGAACAGGGGCTGCTGCGTAGGCAGGCTCCAGGGTGCCTACCCCCACTTTACACAGGTACCCTTCCTTTTTCCAGTTTCTCTGTCTGCAGACATCTCATTTGAAAATAGTATTCTTCAGGAAAAAAAAGTGACTGTAGAATTATGAATCTACCACTGCCCCCTCCTCTTTGTTACAGACAATATAATTGAGGCCTGAAGACACAATGTGACCTTCTCAAGGTTACACTGCTAATTAATGGCAGAAGAGGGACCAGACAAAATGTCTTGAATTTGGGTTCGTGGCCTTTTCTAATACAACATGCCGCTTTTCCTCATCTAAGAATTTATGCAAAAAAATGAAGTACTTTTGCGACATAATCATTAAGAACATGGCACTTTCTACCACATTATTTGAATATTTGTTCTGAACTATAAACCCATTATCTTGCTCTCACTGCAAACCAGACATAATTGAATGTCATTGTCCATTCCACCCTTTTCTCTGTTTCTATCATCTTCATCTTTTCCCCTTCCCTACCTCATAACTGCTTGAACAATGTGGACATAAGTCTCACACCAACAGTTTATGATTGTGCCCCTCCTAGTTCCTGGTAACGGGTTCTGATCTCAATTTGAGGTTCAAGTCCAGCACAAGACCCATCTATTCTAACCCATTTTAAATAGCCTCAGGAGGTGCTATGTTACATAAAATTTCCCAGTAGTTAACATACATTTGTATGTTTGGTTTTATTCTGTTTTAAAACTAGGGGCTTTTTTTTTCTAAATCAAAAAGGTTTGGTAAATGCTTGTACAAATCTTCAGATACATAAAAGGGTTGAGAATGTTAGGGAGTTGTCATCTCGACCCTGAACTACAGGCTACAAAGTCATCATATAGGAGATGATCGATTTTCCTGGGTGTAGCTACAGTGCTGGTCCATCCATTGGACGCATATAAATGTATATTCTTACCCAGGTAAGAAAGCACTGCACAATTGTTCAGCATCTTGCTGATTCATTTAACAGTATTCTTTGATACAATACCTTCGATACATTCATAGAGCAGTTTCTTCCTTCTAATGGCTTCATAATGTTCCACTGCAGAAATGTGCTAAAAATATGCTGAATTTTTCTTATCTTCTATTAATGGCTATTTGGTTCCCATGTTTTTAATATAGCTAACAATGCTACAGTGAGTAACCTGAATTTTGTCCATATGTGAAAATGGCATAGAAATAAAACTATGTTCATTTTTTGGGTAGGTACCACGACATGGTTCCACCATGAGGATTTTTATGAAAATTTATAGTCAAACCATTGTTAACACATCAGTTGTAAAGCTTTTTACTTTACCCAACAGCCTCGAAAAAAAAGATGTTACATTAACTTGCACTTGTCTGATGACTGCATTATGATGAGCATTTTTTCGAATGTGGAGGTGTCGGTAGTGTTTTATGTCCATTTCCTGTTATACTCTGGCTATTTTTCTTATAGATTTGAATGATCACTATAGTTATTCTACTAGTCCTTTACTTCAGTTGAATAGAAAAATTATTTCCTAATTTTTGACCTGAGTTGTGATGTTTTTGTGCCATTCTTTTGCCACATGATTTTTTTCATGTTTATGAAATAGAATTTATCATTCTTAATATGGCCTTTGACCTTTTGGCTATATATAGAAAGGGATTCCAGTCTCTAAGTATTTTTAAAAGCTTTTAATTTTTCTTAAAAAAATATCTTTATTGATACGTCGTATGAACACATCGTAATCACATTCAATATTGGGAATTTGTACCAGTATATGACATAATTTAATTCTCATTTTTCCCTTTCCCCTACCCACCCCACCACCCTCCACCCCCTAAATACATAAGCTTTGTTTCCCTTTTTTATTACTGTCACATTTTTTCTTTACCCCTCATTACTCACTTCACCATATTTCTCTTCTCATATTTTTATTTCACAACATCCATTATACATTCTAGAACTTATTAACATCTTCAATTTGTTATACCAGAGGACAGATACAACATTTACACATCTGTGACCTATTTCACTTATGAGTATGTCCTAAAGATACATTCATTAGAGTATAAATGACTCAAATATCATTCTTTAAGGCAGAGTAATACTGTTTTATAGAAAAAGCACATCTTTATCCAGGATCCAGTTGATGGGCATTTGGGTTGTTTTCAAGATTGAGCTACCCCAAAATGAGCTGCTGTGAACATGGGTGCATAAATGCCACTATAATATGATTCTTTTAATTCTTTTGTATATATTTCTAGCAGGCAATAGCAGGGTCAAATGGGACCTCTAAACCTAGTTTTTTTGAGGAATCTCCACACCGACTTCCACAAAGGCTGTACCATTGTACACTCCTACCAACAGTGGAGAAGTGTTCCTTTTTCTCTACAGCCTCACCAGTATTTGTTGCTGGCTAATTTCAAGATAGCAGCCATTCTTTGAGAAGCGAGATGTAATCTCAGTGTTGTTTTCACCTGCAGCTTTCGAATGACCAGCGATGTTGAGCATTTCTTCATATGCTTCTTGGAAGCTTTTACTTTTTCCTCTGAAAAGTGTCTATTTCAGCTGCCCATTTTTGAATTGGGTCTTTAAATTTGGGAGGACTGATTTTTTAAAGCTCTTTATATATTCTAGATCGTAGGCCTTTGTCTGAGAGAGTAGCTGGTAAAGATTCTTTCCCAATTGGTTGATTGTCTTTTCACTCTGCCAGTGGTTTCCTTTGCTGTGCAGAAGCTGTTTTTTATAAAGAGTTCCCAGGTGTTGATTTCTTCTGAGAGCGCTCGTGCTATAAAGTTTTGTTCATAAAGTCTTTCCCTAAGCCTGTGTCTCCAAGAGTTTTACCTAACCTGTTTTGCAGCAGGTTTAGCGTTTCTGTTTTAATGTTTAAGTCTCTAATCCACTTTGATTTTAGTTTTGTACATGGTGACAGAGATAGGTCTAGCTTTAGTCTATGGCAGGTTAAAGCCTGGTTTTTCTAGCACCCTTTGTTAAAGATGCTATCTTTCCTCCACTGAGGATATGTGGCTCCTTTGTCAAAGATGAGGTAGCTTAGTGTATCTGGATATGTTTCTGGATCTTCGAATCTGTTCCACTGATCCTCAGATCTTTTACTTTGCCAGTACCATTCAGTTTTTATCACAATGGTTTTATAGTAAACTTTCAAGTTGCAGATCATAATAACCCCCACTGTGTCCTTGTTGCTTAGAACTGCTTTTGCTATTCTAGGTCTTTTGTGATTCCAGAGGAATTTTTGGATAATTTTCTCTAGATCTGTGAAATGTACTGTTGGGATTTCAATTGGGTTGCAATGAATCTATATAATATTTGTGGGGGTATAGCCATTTTGAGGATGTTGGTTCTTCCTACCCAGGGAAAAAAAGGATGCCTTTCCATTTTCTGGTAACTTCTATCTCCTTTTTTTTAGAGTGCTGTAGTTTTCAGAGTAGAGGTCTTTCACCTCCTAAAAGCCTCTAATTTGGTACTTCAATGTTTTCATTTTGTCAATTTTAGTTTTATCAGGCTGGAATTTGCTATAAGCTAAGAGGTTGGGATACAGCTTTAGTTTTTCTAGATACTACACAGAATTTTTTAAGATATCCTTTCCCTATCTGTGCTGTCAGAGATCAAACCCAGGGTCTAACACAGGCTAAGCAAGTGCTCCACTGATGAAGTAAACTCCGAGCCCTTTCCTTTCTATCATGACTTTTCTACTAGACTGTAACTTAAGGTCACAGACTTATTTTCTTTATAATTGCTATGATACTGGCACAAAGTTACTTTTAAATAAATGTGTGCTGAACTGAAATAAAGCAGACTACAAGAATGATCAGCTTTCATCAAGCATGTGGGCATGACATAAATTTCACCTTAAATTTCCTTTTTTCTCAAGCTCAAATGAATAATCTGATTCAGTTTTTTTCTCTCCAACTAATGTTGCTGAAATGCCTATTTCCATGAACATAGTGCTTTTCCAACATATTCATTTTTTTCATGTGTTATTTTACATCATCGTGATATATTTTAAACAGAGAACATTGCATGTCAGTGACAATAACTTGTAAAAATTACTCAGAAACTGGGAATTTCTTCCAAGATATGGCAAATAGTATAGGTTTCCTCAGAAAAAAAATGAGAAGCTCTTTTTTTTTTTTTTTTTTTGAGACAGGGTCTCGCTTTGTAGTTCAGGCTGGCCCTGAGCTCACTATGGAGCCCAGGCAAGCCTCGAACTCAGCAATCCTCCTGCCTCTGCCTCCCGAGTGCTGGGATTACAGAGAAGCTCTTTTGTGCTTCCATGCTCCTGTTGCTTCCTTACCATCTTCTCCAGGATGTCTACGGCAAGACTGGGTTTACAAATCACATGTTAAACACTTCATGCATCTGATGAAAATAAAGAAACAGTAATAAAAAGATACCATAATTAAAAATGGTTTCAGGAGTTAAAAAGAGATGAGAGTGCCCGTAAGTTACTAGAGTCTCTGGCCAGCAGACCCAACACCCATCAATACTTTATGCATGTTTTATTTGCCTATTTATTCTGCTGTTCAATAAAAATTACATGTTGCTATGGGAACATGAAAAAGATCACAGATACCTGCTCTATTCAGAGGTATGGAATTTGACTTTCTTAATGAAACACACATATCATAGGAGCTTGAGCCTTGCATATGGTCATAACTTTTGCAAAGTAAAATCTGTTACAGAGCGATTGCTCAGTTACCTTTGGTATTCCTACTGATTTAGCAAAGTGTTAGATGTATTACATTTAAAAAACATAGAGAGTATAAATCGAGAAGAAGGTGAGTAACATCTCTGTCTTGTCCAAAGCAGGAAGATATTCTTTTACATTTTTAAAAATAGCATCCAGGGTAAGGCCCACCTGTGGGTAATATAAGAGTCTTTTAAAAATAAAAGGAGAGTGATGATTCTTTTTTTATTGTAGAGGGGACCAGAAGGGTGACCTCATGAAATATGACCCCCTCCCTCCTGAAACAGACATGTCAGGACTTCCTGCATTTTCAGAATCCATTCCAAGGGGACACAAAATTCCAGACCAAGATTTCCTGGTACCGCCATCAGTGTGAACATTACCTAGTGATGTCTGTACCAGTGTCAGAGAGGTGGAGAAGTCCTTCAAATCTGTTAAATGTGGAATAAAGAGGAGAATAACTTGAATTAAATTCCTGTCCCCACTTGAAATAGCCTCTGACTGTGCCTCTGTACCTGGCCCTGATTTTTGCATGAAAATATTCCTTTTGTCCCGATCTGGTGCTAGCCTTCAAAAAGGAATAGGGTTTAAAAAGCAGGAAATAATGTGAGATTTTAAGCAAACAGTTCAATATTCTTTTAGAATGCTCTCTGTATTCAAAAGCACTTTGATTTATATCTTTAGGAGTCTTTGAAACTGTACCTCTTTTAAAAGACCATCCCTGATTTGGGGTCTTTGTTCCTTTATGTCCCTGATTTCTAATATAGAGACCCGAGAAGCATGTTGTTAAAGGAAGGAAAAATAATTTTTACAAAGCCTGGCAAACTGTGTTAAATATGCTTTTGAAAATTAAGTTTAATATAAAGTTCAGTATAACCATCGCCATTGAAAGTATTGTCTGTGCTAAATAACTCTTCCAATGAAAATATCCTTTGTTTTCCTGTAATGTAATTAAAAGCGAACCCAAAAGGGCGGCAATAAATCAAGGTGCACAAAAGCAAGAAAAATATTATAATTAATATTTAACATAAGTTTTGATTGCTTTTAGAGTAAGTATTAAAAATATCAATTAGAACATATATATTCGAAGTTTTCTCTCTTTCCCATTACACAGTAGAAGGGGCTATTTTTAATTTTGGATACTACAAACCAAATAATACATAGTCCCTAATTAAATGAAAAGGCTGCCATTGAATTCAGAGTTTCTGCTGATGTCATCCGTAATGAGACACAGCTCGAGCTCTGGGTGAATGACAGCCGAACCCTGAGAATGAATTACAACGTTAGCATTCAATCGGGGACTAGGTATTGTTATTTGTAATAGATGTGAAATGATTATTATTATTTTTAAATACAGACAAAAGGGAGGAAATCTGAATTCAACAATCTGAGGGTAGGAGGCAAAAAGATTAGAAAGTATGTGATTAAAGTGAATACACTGTATTGGAAAATGAAATGTACAAATTTACCAGTGAATAATTGCTTTACATATTATATATAGATAAATAGCTAGGTATAACCATATCCATATCTAAGTGGGGAGAGATGTGTATAGAACGACTCTAAAGATAATGAGACTTTCAGTTTGCAGACATTTATTTTAAAATATTAAAAAAGGAACTTATAATCAAAGGTTAAAAAGCTATATATTTAATTTATCTAAGATTCTGCACAAAACGCCCTGATTTACAGTCTCCATCCGAATGCATCACAGACTCCCTTTTTAGAACTTTATCTCCAGGGGCATACTGTAATCTCTACATATGGTGAATTAAATATAAATCCAATATGGCTAATTATTTATCATTGTTGAGTGTTGACCATACGCTTGACTCAGCATAAGGCATGGAAAATAATGTGTTTTCTACCCTAAGGGGTTTCGAGCTAAAGTTAGACGATGGTTCATCTCTTTCTTCGCTCTTCTCCTCTTCCTTCCTGCTTCCTGCAGTAGAAAATTGTGGCAGTCCTGGAATTTGAGTCGTTCCTAGCCCTCCATCTTTCCCTCCCTAGATTTTTGCCAACCATTATTCCCGTCTTGAACCTGTGTGGGAAAAAGAAGTAGAATATATTCATCCTAAACTATACTGATATAAAAATCCAGTGGTGGGATGGCCTTTAAAACACCGAGACAGAAAGTCTAGAGGTTTCAAGGGAAATAAGTACCCAAGAAGTTTCAAAACAGTTTTGCAAAAGTAATGTAAAAGATAAGATGCTGAATGGTAATGATGAAAAAATGGTAACTTAAGGTAACTTATTACACACACACATACACACACACACACACACCACCACCACCACCACCACCACCACCACCACCACATATTCCATTTGGCCAGCATTTCCAGGTTCTAAACTTCATACATATGTACTCTCAACTAAGAGTCTTTATTATTTAAAAACACTAAGAGAAATAATGTGGGATCTAACCAATTTCTCTGCACTGCCTTTTTTTGGAAAAAGCCTTTTTTATTTCCAAATAATTTTGTACTTAACTCAACAAGGGATGAGGGTGTAACTGAGCGGCAGAGAACCTGCTCTCTACCCAGGGCCCTGGCTTGATCTCTTATACCACAAATAACAACATTAATCAGCACCGTCCCACTGTCACCCTCGTCATCACTGTCACCCTCACTCTCCTCCTTCTTAAGCCAAAGCACAGAACTTCCCATTTTCTTCATCTAGTTTCTTTTCACTCATCTCATATAGCCAGAGTATAATGATCAAATCAGGAAATTAGCATGATAGAATGGCGCAGACTGATCTGTTAAACCAACTGTTTAACTGATGCCTGTTTTCTCTCATCCAGGACCGTACGCTGCATTTAGCTGCCATGCCTCCTAACTGTCTACTAATATGGGACACTCCTCCCATCTTTTGTGTCTTCAGTATTTTTGCAGGTGATTTCCCAGTTGTTTTGTAGAATGTCTGTCAATTTCTAGTTGCTGCTGCAACAAATTTCCACAAGTTTAATGGGTCAAAATAACACATACATAGTGTCTGTACTTTCCAGCAGCCAGAAGACCAAAATGAGAGCCACTGGGCTAAAATCAAGATGTCAGCAGGGAAGTATTAATTTGAAGCTCTAGGGAAGAATCTACTCCCTGCCTTGTCCAGTTTCAAAAGGCTTGTAGGCCCCACAGTCACCTAAATCTCCTGTCATCACTTCTTTGTCTCTGACCTACTGCATTTATCTTTAAATTGGATCTAGGGTGCTGATCAAGAATAATCTTCCCACATTAATATCCTTAACATAACTGCATCGCTATATGCTGTAACAAAATAGGCACGGTATAACTTGAAGAAATGGAAGGTTCTTAACTTTTTATATCTGAATAGTCTCTTTGCTATGTAAAGGAATATTTTTGTAATTTCCAGGGATTCTGACATAGTCATCTTTCCCTGATGTTCCTTCATATTTAAATCCAGGTTACTCTTTTCTCGGTGGGGAACAACAACGTCAGAAGGGGTACTGTGCTTTCTGTGGTGCGTTATGCTGCTTTACTTTCTAAAAGAGAAACAAGTAAGATCCACAATCTTTTTTTTTTTTTTTTTTTTTTTGAGACAGAGTCTCGCTTTGTAGTTCAGGCTGGCTCTGAGCTCACTATGGTGCCCAGGGTAGCCTCGAACTCAGCAATGTCCTGCCTCTGCCTCCTGAGTGCTGGGATGACAGGTGCGAGCCACCACGCCTGGTGAGATCAACAATCTTTTAACTCCAAAACAGAAAAAGCTTAGAGAATCCAATAATTCACTTCAGCAAGTCTGACACAAATGTAGTTGGCTAAACTTGCTTATTCATTTCACTTATCGGAAATATGCCTATTTTCTTGTGGAACTATCAGTGTACTTGATGACAATCTTCTGTCCCCTGCCCTGGTAGGGAGAGGGGAGGGTGTGTTCTGTAAGGTTCCAAAGGACTCAAGCAATAATACAGTTGGAATAGCACCGAATTATTCATTTGCTTTATGCCACATTACAAACAAAACTGTCTTAGAAGAACAAACCTAATACTACAGGCACCACTTGTATTTACTGAAAGCTTTTAGGAGAATACTTTTCAGTCCTCCTGTTCCTCAGGCATTCCTTCACCACTGTCCTCAGCCTGCAATGTTACCCCTATAACCTTAGTCTACAAGTGCATATATATTCACAAAATTCTTTTGTTACCATCTCTTGTCATTCTGGCCCTTAGAAACACCGTTGGCTTCTGCGCAGATTCCTGTAACAGGCACATCTGTGGATTTAGTTGGTCTGCTCTCACCTTGTGTCAGAAGTCTGTGCTGATACCTCATCACAAATACTGTCTGTGGAATTCTGATTTTGCTGTCTAGGTGCTTTGTTATTTCTATTTGTGTATCAACAAAGACCTAAAAACCATCCAGCCACCCCAGTAAGCATCTTTCCCTGATGTGTTTTTGATGCATTATTTTGTTTAATCTTCACGACAAATCTGTTACCCAGTCCAAATAGGAAACAGAGATCTTGAAAAGGAAAAATACTGACTTAAGATCAGGAACTCAGTTAGTGATGTAAAACTAAAAACTCTGCAACCAGAATTGTAGAAAGAATTAAGTTTATAAACTGAGAAACCACTGTATTTGAACTTAGGTTTATCTGACTATAGTAGATATATCACACTACAATAATTACATACATGGTATGAACAACTTCTATTACCAAGTAGTTTGGAGGCCTGTAGTTTCTGTATCAGTTAAGCTTTTCACAGGAATGTTCTAACATACTATCGAGTTGCAATAATTATACTTCATAATGAATGACACTATAAATAAAATCATACAGGTATATTATTGTCTTTCAGAACTTTCTAGTATCACTAAAGAAAGTTCCCCTTGGGTTATTTTTTAAAACTCCTTCATGGCTACTCTCTGTTGCCAATGAGTGGGCTGCTTTCAGCAAGCCTTTGCTAAATACCAACAATAGGCAGTATCATTTGTGGCCAGAGAACAAGACAAATGGTCAGAATTCCTAGGTTTCATTCTTGATTCTGTCATCAGCACACTGTGTGGCCTCCTGAAAGCCCATTTAGTCATGATTATAGACTCCTTCAACACTGGCATTATTTCACTCCTGTAAACTTAGTCTCTGTATCTAATGTCCTTCGACATCATCTTGAGACAATAGTTGGACCAAATATGATAAGAGGCACATAATGGATTATGTATCGATGACATCAAGGAGGCATGCATAATAAGGGGGGGAATAAATTCTGAGCAAGTATGACAATAAGGGACTGTTCTATTCACTTCTAGAAGAGAAAAGAAAGATTTTTATTACGAAAACTCCACTCATAGACAAGAGTTTCAGCAATGAATTAATTTCTCTGCTTATCTTGGTCAGAACTTGAAATGGACTTTTTCTGTATAAAAAATGCATAGAAAATGGCTGATTTCGCAATATTTAATTTACAGTTTGGGAAAAAAAGGAGGCAAAAGAAAACCCAAGATTCCTGAAGAGGAATCAGCTCCAAGCCCTATTTGTCTGTTTATTTATCTACTGAGGTATAAACATTTTGCTCCTATGAGCTAAGCATTAGAATAAGTGTGACCGGCTAAAGGCGTGAGGACAGAGAACAAGGGAAATATCACATATATTTGGTTTCAAAGTCTTGAATTTTTGTAGAACTTTTCTGTGAATGGTTAATAAGAATCCTTTCTCCTCTCACTCTCAGAAATATATTCCTTGAGTCTATCCAGAAACAAATTTAGAACTATTCTTTTAAATTATTTTGTCACTTTGCATCTGCTTATGTCAAGTTATATACAATAAGGAGGCAAATTAATTTCTCTGGTTTAGATTTTTTTTCCAAAAGGACCTAAAACCTTAAGTACACTGAGGCTTTTCTTTTTCTGGATACACAAGAGAAAGCGGACAGATGCAATGCCTTAGGGAAAGCAAAGACTGCAGGACTCATCTGCACTGTGTTATAACTCGATCTACATGGCCAAGCAGCCATCTTTGACGTTGTCTCTCCTTCACTGCAAGCTGACATTTCAGAGTGAATTCTGCCTAACAGAATAGAAGCTTCAAAGTGTTGTTACGTGGAAAATACGAGAGGTAAAGAATAGTAATAGAATCAGTTCGCTTTGTGACTAGGGCAAACAACATTCATCCATTATACTTTGAGGCTAATTACGTGTGGATGACACTGGGTAGCAGTCAATGTTTTAGATCCAAATCACAGTGTCTTCAAGCTACAAGACAGGCAGGGAGAACATGACTTAATCTAAGTTTTCTTTTCTTTGTTTGCTTTTCTTTTAATCTTTATTGGTGCATTATATATACACATCATGCTTACTCTCAGCACTGAGAACTTGTACCAGTACATGACAGGACTTAATTCTCATTTTTCCCCTTCCCCTACCCACCCCACAACCCCCCGGCCCTATATGCACAAGCTTTGTTTCCTTTTCTTTTATCATCAATTTTTTTTTCTCTCCCCCCCGGTTCATCCAGGCAGTTCTCAGAGCTCCTCTGAGACCACTTTTCAGTATCTAAAAACTGAGATGCTGCTGGACTGAAGTGAGACAGCAGGCGGGGCCGCTGGGCCTCTCCTGACCTCCCTCCTTCCGAACAGTACCACTTTCTGCCTTCAGTTCCCTTCCTTCTGCGGCCTCGCTTTCAAAACATTCACACTCTCAGCATTCAACTGCTCAACTTGAACATTTTTTAGGAAGCGTTAAAAATAACGATGTAAACTTCAGCTACATAATCTTATTAACGTTAGGATCAGTGTGTCACATCGAAGAAAGACGGAGCAAGAGCACAGGACATGGGAAAGGTAAGTGCTCATGAAATAGAGGCTTCAGTAAGAGTTTTCGGAGTTACAAATATTAGTGCATATTAACTATACAAAAGAACGGGTTTCACCACCATGTTTCCACATATGCACCCGCTGTACCTGGATCGCATTTACTCTTCATGTCGGCGAGTAGAGTTTTAAACCTTAAATCTTGGAAAGCAGCTGGAAGGGCATAATGAAGTCAACAAGTTGCTAAAAGCCGGCTTAAGGTAGGAGAGAAAGAGCAAACAGCCCTTCCTGCTGCGGGCTGCCGTTCGGAAGGCGCCCTCTGTTAGAGCCGTTCCCGCCAGAGGAGCAGGCTTCTGCCCCTGCAACGTTGCCCCTTATTCACAGGGCTCTGCCACGGGGCGCCTGTCAACTGTCGCGCCCAACACTGAGCGCCTGCCTCGGCCATGATCAACTCTATGACATCCCCTCTTTCTAGCCATAATGGAGAACACAAAAGACACTAAGGTCTCTACCTACGGACAAGCGGGCGGAACCCTCGATGAATTTACTAGAGATGCTGGAAGAGACAAGGTCCTTTCCCTTTCGGGTCAGAAGCTACAGAGAACTCGTGTTGCGTGAGCTCGAATGATCCGGTCTGTTCCCAGCAACAGCGATCTCCCTGTATATAAGATGATCAGAATCACCTTTGACAGGAGAGAAAAGCAAATGGGCTGAATAAATAAACACGAAACTATGACCGTTGGCTGCATTCACCCTTGGTGGGACAGCCCAGACCATTTTGAACACGGGGATCTTTCGGAACCTGTTTTCACAACAGCAGGAGGCAAACTTTCTCTCCTCCAACTCCAACCTTTTCTAACGGAATTTCGATGTATACGACACCAAGAGGCAACTTTTCTTTTCCGATCGCATAGTTAAAAACACATAATATATAGCAAAGAATGGTCAATCAGAATGGGTAAAGTAACTTCGTAACTACAAAAGCAGCAAATGTTCGATAAAACTGAATGGATTCAAAAGTAACCCCACAACAACAATGTGTATCTTTAAAACATTTATATTTATTAATTTAAATGGACTTTAGATGAGAGGCTGATAAACTTTTACTAGCTTTTTGATTTTGTGGGCCACATAGGCTCTGTTACAACTCATCAAACCTATAGAATATAAACAGTCATAACCAAGACTTATAAAAATACCATGACTGGGCTGGAGATTTAACTCAGTGGTTCAGGTGCCTACCCAACAAGTTCAAGGTCCCTGGTTTCATTCCCAGAAACCACATACAGCAATACCAGGTGTGGTGTGTCACATCCACCAGCGATCAGTACCACATACCACAGTGCCGGGCGTGGTGGCTCACGCCTGTAATCCCAGCCCTCGGGAGGCAGAGACAGGAGGATTGCTGAGTTCAAAGCTTGCCTGGGTTACATAGTGAGCTCAGGACCAGCCTGAACTACAAAGTGAGACCCTGTTTCAAAACAAAACAAAACAAAACAAAACAAAACAAAACAAAAAACATAACACAACAGGCAACCCATCGGCTGTAGTTTTACATTCTCTACTTAGAAAATTAGTTTAGGATTTTTCTCAATTTACTTTGCCATGAATTATTGGAATAGCTACACTGTACTTGGTGATAGATTTAGCCATATAAACAATTCAGAACCATGTACGGAAAAGTTCCTTCCCTGAGGCAGTTTGTAATATAATAGGAAAATAAGGCTAGTTTATCCTTAAATTATCATTCAAACCAAATATCAAGTGTCTTAAAATCAAGATTAAAGAAAATTATAAGGAAGCCCAGAGGTGAAGATTATGTCTATTGAGAGATTCCCACTGCCACCACCACCTTGACTTGCAGGACAATATTTATTCAGAATGACACTTAAATATCACCTTATTCCATGTTGTTAAAGGACAGCAACAACAACCTATTGTTCTACCCTTTTTCCTTTCCCTCACCGTAAAAGATTTTTTGTTCTGCTGAGCCCCCAACACCTTTGTATATGTGAATTTAATGTTGGAAATGTTTAAGTAAAGACATAGAAAATGGCTGGTGGCAATATGCTCTACAAAACAAAGGACATAGAGGTAGATAGAGAAATTTTTTCTAGATCCTACACATTTTAGTTCGGCTTTTGCACTCTGGAAATCCCCGGTTCCTCATTCCAGACTGGGAAGATCAGTGGGAACAGATTGCTATTGTAATAAACATCTCAATTGGCCTGACTTGCTTTCAGATTTCTATTGCTTTTGATAGTTAAAGTAAGTAACAGAGGGCAATTAGATTGGCTGGAGAAAGCATACATTAAATAGACTGTAAATATAAAAATGGCATTGCATGTT
The DNA here is from genome assembly GCA_004025085.1 of Thryonomys swinderianus. Classification (NCBI taxonomy): domain Eukaryota; kingdom Metazoa; phylum Chordata; class Mammalia; order Rodentia; family Thryonomyidae; genus Thryonomys; species Thryonomys swinderianus. The sequence goes on along the minus strand of PVIC010000528.1, from coordinate 82,658 downwards.
CAGAGTCCGAAGTGCCTTTGGAAACCCCAAGTGGTACAGGCTTTTCTGAAGTATATCCTGCAAAATGCTAAGTTCACGGCAGGGGCATAGAGATGCATGAGGCCGCGTGGGCTGCACTCTAGCACTTAGTCCTCGGTTCAGCCACAGCTGATGAGTTGGGTTTCATTTGTTTTGCATACGAGAGTCCCACATAACTGGAAAGAAAGGCAGTATGGCTAACATGGAAGTATTTCAACACTATGAAATTCAGCTGGAGGTATCACACAGGTCCAATAAACTGAGACAGAGCACATGGGTTGTTCTCATTTTCCTTGAGGGCTCTTTCAGGGGCACCGTCTGAGGAGAGCATGGGCTGCATGTGGACAATTAGGGAATAAATTCGGTCTCAATGAGCAGCTCTAGGTTCATCTGCTATGTACAACAACAGAATCTCTATTCGACAAGTTATGACTTCTAGGGTGTTGGCCTACTCCAAAGACCTCTGCACCTATTTGCTAAATTAAAGGATAAGTTATGCTCCCATCCACGGTTATTGACATGGAAAATTCTGTCCTCCTGCCGGATCAGTCTCCTCAGAATGGGTCTTCATTTTTGCTTTTTGAATGACCCTTCTGTAATTGCATCAAAGGGTCTCTGGAAGGTTGCCGGAAGGGGAGTTTCAATTGTTTTTTATTAGGAGATGTCTGTAGTATATAATTATATTCATTATGGGGACTTGCATACGTATATAACACCTCTTCATTCTCTTCTTGTTCTCCTCTCTTTTTCCTCTCTCCCTCCACCTCTTGGTCATCTCTCATTTCTAAAGATCTATCTGCCTGTTTCCTATTATCTCTCCCTTCTTAGACTTTTATTTATACTTTAAGTTTCTTCTCTAAAGGACCAGATATTTAAGCTTATGTATCTGACTTCACTTAATGTTATTGTCTTAAAGTGCATCCATTTTCCCACGGATCACTCAAATTTATCTCTCTTTGTGGCCAACCAGTACTGCATTGTGTATAGATCTACATTTTCTTTACTTATTCATCTATTGAAGGTTAGATCTGCAGGCTTCTCCCAAGATAGAGGTATTATGAGTTGTGCTGTATGAACTGAGTATGCATGTGTCAGTGTAATACGATGTCTTGAACTCTTTTGGCAAGAAACCTAGAAGAGAAATAGTAGGGTTGAAAAGAACTTCTACTTTTAGACTTTTCAAGAATCTCCATAACTTATTTCCACAATGGTTTTACTAATTTACATTCCTGCCTACATTGTAGAAGGGTCCCTTTTTTCCCTATAGCCTTGCAGCATTTGTTATTCAATTTCTTGTTGATAGATATGAAACCTCAGTATTGTTTTAATTTGCATTTCTCTAATGGCCAGAGATGGTGAACACTTTTTACGACTTTATTAGCTGTCGGTACTTCTGGAAAGTGTCTGTTCATTTCAGTTACCCATTTCTTGACTGCATCTTTTAGTTTCGGTCAATTTTCTTCTTCACTGGGCTACGGAGTCTTGGAACAACTGGCTCCAAGCGGATCGGGTCCATCTCTGAGGACATCTGTGACTTTATCCTTTCATGCCGTAAGTTTTTCCTTTACCACATTCCCATCCTGGTTTATACGGTCAATCTCTGTGCTTCATTTACAGCTTCCCTCTCTACTGCACTTGCTGTATAAAATTCTCCTAATTTCTGTGAACTGATAGCAACTCCTATTATTTTCACCCGAAAAATTTCATCGGATGAGTTTCAAGTAACATTCTGTGATTCAGTGGAAGTGAACAATGTGAACTCGGTGAAGTGATACAACGTTTCTCTGGCCAGTTTGTCCAATAAGACATTATTCCCCGTCACAGACAGTAGAGTGTGAGCCTTGGCATCAAAAACAAGAATGCTACGACATCTATTAGAAAAAGATAGGTCAGAGACAAGTAGGACCGGAGAAGCTGAAAGGAAGAAGCAGGGTATAGCCTGAGCCACACACAAGTTCTCGTCTCAAGAACACATACTCATAAAACCGTCACGTCTTAACGGACAATAATGAAACCAGTTAATATAATAGTAATAACAATAGTCCATACTTTCAAAGGCTTACAGAATGTGTGGCTCTTTTCTAAGCACTTCAACAGCTTTCGATTATCCGAAGGCTAGAAATAGGAATGTGCCATCTATCTCTTATGAAAGTTGCTATTTAGGAAAAGAGAATTAACAAGGGAAAAAGGTAGTTGTATTACATATGTACCATAGGTTTTAGGGGAAAAAAAAACCCCACAGCCTACAGAAATGAAGAGATTTGTCCTAAAATTAAAGATGTGCCCACAAAATTATAAGTGTGAAGAGCACCAAATTGAGATACAGCATGCAGTTTTACGAGAGGCACCACGACACGCTATTCCTTCTGCTTTCTTTAAAACATTAGTTTTGTGGATCAATTAAAAGTTAAACTGACCATTCACTATACTTTAGCACAGTTTATATAACTATTTAAAGGGTCTATGCGATGTTAATCATAGAATATTTACTTAGTTAAAGGTATATTAAAAATAGCACAATTAGAAGACATGGACCTGAACTTAATTTTTTAAATGCCATTCATAGGTTATCTTCCTTCTCTAAAAACAGGATAACATTTTAAGAACAAAAATTATTTCACCAATGTTTATGTGGAGTTAAAGCATTAAAACATTCAACTAATGGCTAGAAAGTTTTAAAACTTCCCTGAAAGAAAAAAAAGACTTTAAATGATTTTTTACATAAATATTTAGTTGCTGGCATAAAGGCTAAAGTATCAGAAGCCAAGGGGAAGGGAACAGTAACAGTTTTACAGGTAACAATAGGCTCAAAATATAAAAAGGACCAATTCAGCTGGTTTAAAAAAAGAAAAGAAAGCACAATAGCACAACAGTAAGTTCACCTATTATATAATTACAGGTTTTGTATACAAGCGCAGACAAGTAGACAGAATGAAAACCTCCTCTAGGAAATCCAAAAAAGTTGGCAGGTCTGGCCAGGTGGGATGTGATGCTGGTACCAACAACAGAAAGCTGCAGACTCTACCTAGGATTTGGCCTAAGTCTGAACTTGGCTCCTTTTTGCTAAACAGCAGTTTGCTGCAAAACTCTGGGAAACAAAGGGAAAATGGAAAGTATTCAAGAATGAAGGCATTGAGCTACTACAGCTACCTCCTAAAAAAAGATGTCAGTCACAGGCTTTTGCCAGGCAATGTTTATGCCTTCAGTTGTGAGTACAACTCACTTGCGATCTTGCAAGAAGCTCAGAAGACAGGAATCTCACAAATAAAGCTCTTTATCAGAAGGCAAAAAAGGAGACGGCCAAACCCAGGTTAAGAACACGCTTTCATGGCCATTATATCCAACCCACAGATGGGTTTTCTCCGCAAAGGAGCTTGGGTGTGACTAGAGTCACGGGGACTGAGGAACCCAGATACTATACACATATGGGCAGCTTATTTCATTTATTGGCATGTTTATTTTTACCCCCACTGTTTTCTGTACTTGTTTGTTATGTGGAACATTCAGAAGATAATGGATTGAGAAATTCCACATTTTGTATATTCCCTACAGAAGTAAAATTAGGGCCTTTAGAGGTATTTACATGATTATAGGAACAGTACTGGTTATAGTACAAGGAGGTAGTAATCAGAGTGTCCACCGGGGGGATAAATGGCTTAACACTATGTGGAAGATACATAGAATGAAATATTATTCAGCCTTTGAAATGAAGTAATCTGTCCTCCTCACAGGCGCTCTCACCATAGTGCCATCTGCCATTAGGCCCTCACCAGAAATTCAACACTTAAGGCTACTCAATTCTGGACTTTATGCCTTCCAAGCCCGGAGTAAAATGAAACTCTTTTCTTTAAAACCCTTTCAGCTTTGGGTATTTTGTTATAGCAACAAATAATGGACTAGTACCTGTTACGATTTGGATGAAACCTGAAGTCATTAAACTTAATTAAAAAAGATAGCTACAGAAGGAAACACATTATAGGATTCTTCATATATATACAGATGCTAAAATAACCAAACTCATAAAGATAGAGCGTAGAATAAAGATTCCCAGAGCTGGGGGAAGAAAGCAGGGAGAACAGGGGTTAAGCACTATGAACTTTCCGTTTTGCAGGACGGTTGGTGGTAGTGATAGTAAAATAACCTGACTGCATTTAACACTAGAGAACCATTTACTTTAAAGTGGTTAGCACAGCGAATTTTATGATATGTGTATTCAATCACAATTTTAAAACATACTCAAGGTCCTGGAGACACGAAGAGAAGAAGTCATTAAAAACCAAGAGCGCTGTTCCAGGGGTTCCCACAGCAGCAGGGCCCTTCGGGTTCTGCCTGCAGTCCTTGGCCACCGGAAATGTCCCGTGTCACCGTGAGTTCCACCTGCCAGAGCAGCTTCTCTCTTCCTGCTGGATTCCCGTGAAGCTGCCAGAGCCTCCCCTCCTGGCCAGTGGCCAGTGGCCAGTGGCCAGTGGCCAGTGGCCAGCAGGGGTGTCCACGCACAGAAGCACCCTCAGGGTCAGTTCTTGGTCTGGCAGACAAATACTTCTGTTTCCTCACGCCTTGGCACAGTGGGCAACTGTGAGACGCATTTTACCGAATCCCTCAACCTTACAGAGTCAGATGCTTCCATTTCTAGTAGATTCTGTTTAATAATGTGCCTTTATTGGCTGTTTTGCTTTCCTTTCCTTTACGGGCATTTCTGTGTCAACTTGGTTAGGCCACAGTACCCAGTTATGTGGCCAAACATTATTGTAGAATATTTCTGTGGAAGTACGGCTCAGATGAGATTAGTATTTAGATTGGCAGACTTTAAGCAGAGCAGATTCCCGTGCGCAATGTGGGCAGGCCCTCCTTGAATCCGTTGAAGGCCTTGAAAGGAAAAGATTTACTCTAGTAGGAAAAGCCTTCGGCCAGCAGACCGCCCCCGATGGAAAATGCAGCACCGGCCTGCCCTAGGAGTCCGGCCTGCCAGCTTTCTCTGGAGACTGTTTACATCTCCACATGTGCATGAACTACATCCTTACCTCTGTCTGTCTGTCTGTCTGTCCCTCTGTCTGTGTCCCTAGAAAGATACAGTAAATAGGTTGATACAGACACATAGGTATACGTGCTAGTTCTCTGTTTCCCGAAAACTCTCTTCTAGAACTTCGGTGTCAGTGTTTTCTGAGCCATTCTGAAATTAAACTACTTGCCCTTGAGCGCCTGACTTCCGCCAAGGCTCTTCCCTCAGAGTCACCACCTGGCAACATCCGGGGATATCTTCAGTTGTTACGGGGTGAATCTAGTGAGCGGAGCCCAAGCTGGCTGCTCACCATCTAACAATGCCCAGCGCAGCGCCCCCCTGCAAACTTACCCAGCCCGGCATGACTAGAGCGGCGGGTTGAAAAGCTCTGGCTTGGAGCTGGCTTATGGGAAAAGCCAAACTAAGGCAGAATCTCACATTTAAAAACCGTGGATGTTGGGAACCAGAAAGAAGTCTCAGAATTAGAACTGTTAAAGGTATGCAGAAACAAATAAACAAGTAGTATAAATACTAGCAGACGAAGGATGCAAGGCTCTGAGAAAACCAAGCGTACTAGGCCAATGGAGCGGATTTGAGAGATGCTTTTACATTGGCCATGTCCCAAAGTGGGAACAGAATCATGCGGGATTTACCTCTGTGTAGTCAACTGCCACACAGAAATCAGGATTAGAGAAGAGCCGACTAATATCATCGATGACAGGCAGATTCTTCCTGTGTGTTCCTGCCCCGTGTGAGAGCCGCCCGCCAAGCCCCCGCTTCGGCACGAGTGCCACTCAGAGGCGCGTTGCAGGAACCAGCGTGACTCCAGCCTCGCTGCGTCTGAGCATGCCCTCGAGGGCCACTGGCCGCCCGGCTCTGTGCTGGCCGCAGTCCGCATTCCCACGTTTTCCTTCTCTGGAGCGGGGCTCGTGCTCAGGCGCGCGCCGAAGCTCGCCTCGCTCTGCCGTGTGCTCTCCAGGAAACACGGTCAGCCCCTTGCCAGGGAGTCTTTTCTCAGTATCACCTGTCAAGTCTCTCGTGTCTCCTGAGAGGCGCCGTTTCCTTCAGTCAGCTGCAGGGCTCGGAGTTCTCTGGGTGTGTGAGTGTAGCAAGCGCTGCGGGGTGTCACCGTATCTGTTCCTCGCTCTCTCTGTGTTGTTCATTTCCAGACAATCCGATCGCAGAGCTTGCCTTGGCGGCTCTGAAAATGGGGTTGGATCCAGGGCAAAAAAGCGAGGCCAGCAGTTGGTGAGAAAGTAAGTGAGAGTCGAGGAGAAGCCTCCAAGAAAACGTTTCTGGCTGCTTTGCTAATGCTTGGATTGATGTGATGCAGAGATATTCTTGGAGAGTTGTGATTATTAATGTGCCTAATTCTACGGCTTCTGTGGAGGAAGGGAGATCAGCAGGGCCGGGGCCGTCTGAGGCGCCGCCGAGCGTGATCAGTGGTACATCCGCCTCTCGCCCGCTCCGTGTTGACCGGAACAATGCGGATCAAAGCTCCAGCGCACTCTTCTGGGCTGTAACAATAGCTCCTCTGCCACACGATCCTGTTCCAATGTGAGAGCAGCACACCAGAGGAGCAGAACCTGGAGTTTTATAGATAACATTTGACAAAATTTATGAAAGGGAAATAGAAAAACACGATAGTTAGCATTGAAAGCTGTGAGCTGAGACCCTTATACCGAAAACCAATCGGTCTGGATTCTAATTTTATCTCTGTTAGGAATGATAGCTTTGGGAATGTTACCTCATTCTACTGAGCTTCAACTAAGTTGCCTCAACTTCAAAACAAGGGCATGGACAGGACCGTTCCACGCATCCTTCTAGCTCAAATGTCTTGATATTCTGTAAAGCAAGGAAAAACCAGACTTTGTATTGTAAATCTAGTTTTCTTAATATCAGTTTACAGTTCCCTAAAGCTCTTGATCAATGGCAGCAACACTGCTTAGAGAGAGACAAAAAAAAAAAAAATATGGAAGAGGTGGATTTTTTGCACATGGATTAACTTAGAATTGAATCAATAAGCACATTGTGTAAAAGACATTAATTTATTTAAAACGGTAAAATAGACTGCTAAGGAAATATAACTGGCATGGCTCTGTATAAGATTTCCTTTCTGTCTACCTAACTATCTATCCTCCCACCTACCTTGCTGTGGTACTAGGGGTTCAATCCAGAGTACTCTACTACTGAGCTATAATCCCAACACTTTATTTTTATTCTTTTTACTTGTATTACTATTTTAGGATCTCACTAAGTTGCTCAGGCTCACCTCAAACTTCCAATTCTTTATCAGCCTCCCTAAGAGCAAAGATTACAGGTAGGAGATTATAGAACAGTCACACCTCAATTTGTAACAATTTTGATTCTGTTTCTGAACTCAGCATTGAGTAACCCATATGACTGTGGCCACCTTCCCCAGAATCATGGAATGAATAGAGTTTGTAAACTGAGGCACCATTGTACTCTTTTATCAGATGACCTACATCATAGCATCCTAAAAAGCTGGGGTGGCGATGACACAATCTGGGACTCAGGGAGAAGAAAGTATGGTTCTGATCATGAACTGTTGTATGTAAAACTTTTCAGTTAGTAAAAATTTCTTAGATTTTCCACCAAAAGCACAATCAAGGACTAGGATTTCCATGCAGGCAGTTTACTGGAAGATACCACCAAGTGTAAGAGGGAGGGTGAGAAAAATGAGAGGAAGAAAGGCAAGCCAAGAGGGGCCATAAAAGTGGGCTTCCCTCATAGGGAGTTAGTGTCTAATCTCCCCGACGATATTCTGAAGAACAGCTCAAGAATTCTCCTAACTAAAGGGGAGCAGTGGGCATTTCTTAACTGGATCCAGTCTCTGGTGGAATGTCATTTGGGGGCTTTGGAGCCCACCTGCAACCTGGGGCTGCCTCTCTTTGCTATCTAACTGCCCTCAGTGCTCACAGCTTCAGAAGAAGTGACATGGAGAGAACCTTAGTGAGCACCCTCCACAGCCTGGACATCAGGGGGACCAAGTGTATCTAGCCTGGGGCAACATAAGTGACACAGTTATCTCAATCAGGTAGAGTCTGTTTACATCTTAATTTAGGAGTGGAAGAGAAGCGCTGTGCTATGTGTTTCTGTAAACCCAGGTTATTAGTGACATGATTTCTAATTCCACAGACATATGTTCCAAGGAAGTGGGCTTGGAGAAGAGGGGTAGACAGTATCCACAGACAAAGAGGAATTCCTCTTCTGAGCTTTGGGTCAACAGCCTAGAGTATGACTGAGGCCTCCTCAGTTCTCTTCACATGCCCTGACTTCAACACTACAGAGCCAAGAAGCATGAGTCAGTACTAAGCTGTTCACTGTTAACTCTTCCACCCTTTCCTTCCAACCTGTAGTTCACCCGCCACCCCAGATCTAAAGATTTGGAAAGGAAGGACAATACGCATTGCCCAGGAAAACTTACAGAAAAACTACCATCCTCATTCTTGGCACCCGCTCCATCAGCCTTGGGCCAGTCTGTTTTGTAAAGACCAAACTTGCACAGTCCAGTTCGGGCTTCGACATTCCAACTTGCAAACTTTCCAAAGGGGACCAAGAGGCTGCATTTTATTCCACCGAAGAAGTTGAATAGACCTTACTGGCTAATGAACACCTTTTGATTTAAGGAACAGAGGTCCATATTTTAATGATGGAACACAGATATGCATAATGCTAGCAAAACACATTCTTCCGAAGGGCTGAAACTAGAAACTGAAATTTTAGCAATGCATCTTTTTTTAGAGTCAGTGCCTAGTTCTTCGGCTGATATTTGTTCTAAACCCTTCAAATAACCTTCACTCATAACCTTCCAGCTCTAGTAACCCTTTACACAGGAAGTTTCCCTGTTTCTCAAAGAACAAGATCCCACGAGAAGAATCCATTGGATTCAGTCCAGTTCACACAAGTCATAAATCACTGGAAACAATACAGATAGGTCAAGTTCTATCCTTTGTGCAATGAGCTGCTGCTTGGAGTAGGGTCCAAGAGAAGTCAGGGTCAGCGGTCCTGCTGGCGGGTAGATACCTCCAGATGGTGAAGACAAACAGAAATGCAGGGCCTTCACATAGTCTAGTAGACAGTAAAGAATGAAACAGGGTATGGTGGTGGATGCCTGGAATCTGAGCACACTTGGGAGGCTGAGGCAAGAAGATTCTATGTTTGAAAGAAGCCTGACCAATTGAGTGACTTAGATTCTATCTCAAAAAAAAAAAAACATAATAAAATGGCTGAAGACCCAGCTCACCACAGAAGCTCTGGGCTCAATCCCAGCACTGTAAAAAAGGGGGAAAAGTAAAGACTGTTATCAACATTCTGTACAGCTATACTTTATTTAGCAGTATAGATTTAACTGAAACTCATTTGTCAGACTTGAGTTAGTAAAACAAGCTTTTTGGGTTTTATTTTTATCTGACGCAGTGGCAGAATAATACCTATGACTAGATTGAGGATTGGCATCACACTACTACCGGCAAGCCAAATCTGTTTTGTTAAAGAAGGTTTTGTTGGAATATGCCACATTCATTTATTTATATATTATAAGGACACAATGGCAGAATTGAAGTTGAGACAGAGAGTTTATCTTATATCCAATAAAACCTAAAATATTTACTTCACATAGTTTGCTGACCCATGATCCAAATTATTAGGGAGAATCATTTGATGGTACTTCTCAAAGAACATAGCCTAGTGATCACTTTTTTTCTATGTATATAAAGTTCCTTTTGCTGCACTTAGAATACATTCAGTGCTCTTAGACCACACACTTTTGGGGGAAAAAATTAACCTGCAAATTCAAGCTGAAAGAAATGCTTTTTATGCATTTAATATACTCTTGAAATCTTTGCAGGTTTTCAGTTAATCTGTTAAATGTAGCAGTGTGTTCATAACTTAATTTGTATATTTTAGCTTTTTACCCTAATGCACGTAATTGGCAGGTAGCACATTAACACACAAAGGTGGTTAATGCTATGCGTTAAAAAAAAGTGTATTTAGTTCCTTATTATTTCTGCTAAATAATATAATGCATACATCACAGAATTGAAGGGGCTGAAAAGATGTGTGAAGGTGGATTCATTCATCCCTCAGCTTCTGGGCAGCATTTCATATCAATTATCCTACAAAAATCATTGCATTTGATTCATTAAAATCACCAGATAATGGGATTCTGCAGAATCCCTTAGTAATATGCACCCGGGTCTCACAATCCTTTTATTGGGGCATTTTCCCTCAGTGGAGCTCAAATCCTTCCTGCTGCTAGGCCTTTTCATCTCGTTCTCAAAGGTCGGAGCTGTGCACCCGGGTTTGTGCACTGCATAAAGTCAGTGAAATGCACCAGCTCCTTCCCTTCTTTCACATGAAGGAGGGCTGGGGCCAAGCAGCCACACGGGCCCTGAGGACAGCTCTCCTACAGCCAGGGCCACTCTCAACAGGGAGAGAAGTGTAAGCGCCATCTTTCAGTCACCTGTGTTCAACAGGTGAGGAACTGAGGCTTCTGGGACAAAATGATAGGTTTTCTCTGGCTGGAACGCAGGGGCCACTGCCTTTTCTCTAACTCTAGGAAAGAAGATTGACACTGTTATGGTATTATAAACAATGTCACCCACTACATTAGAAGACAGTCATCTCTTTGGAATCCTCTGTGACATTTGCTTTGAATTTTTGAAATGCGTCTTCTTAAAACCTGTATCCTTAATTGGGAGAGACTCCAGTATGTCATAACAGAAAAATGCTTAAAATGTTGGGAAAATTAACTGTTAAAATATGAGAAAGTCATTTAACTATCACACAAGCAACCTTTGAAAAATAAAACACTTTCTAAGAGCATCAGACTAAAACTATAGTCAAACATTTTCACTGCAAAAGCAAATAAAGGAAAACAATGTAAGGATGCAATACTGCTAAAAGCAAAATAATATAAATGGTAAGGTTTAATACCAAATTCACCTTCTTAGAAAAGAGGTCTTTTCATTTTTAAATAAAGGTGTGAAGACACACAACCTTTACTTGATGTTTTTCATTGCAATGATTTCTTAAAATACTGTTTGGGGTTCATCTTTGGCTCCTAGATTTCCCCTTTCCTATATTCTGAGGACCAGCACACTCTCAGAACCTGGCCTCAGATGAACTGTTTCTTTCTTTTTTTTTTTTTTTTTCTTTTTGGTACTGGGAATTGAACTCAAGGCCTTGCACTTGCCAGGCAGGTGCTGTGCTGCTGAGCTACATTCCCAGCACAGACGTGCTGTTTCTGTAACCTCACTCGCCGGGCCTGGTGACAGGAGGGGCTGCCCAAAGAACTCACAGGCACCACTCCATAAAGTCCGAAAAGGGAATGAGGGCATCTAGGAAGCCAAAGGTCTGCTGAAGACAGAGGCCAGCCTACAATGAAGGCGGTTCCTCAGCTTGAGGCCCCGCTACTGACTTCTAAACCATGGTGAAAGAAGCGAACCATTGGAAGCATATTTGGAGACATAGTGGTTAAATAACAACAATAAAAGTTTGAATGTGTGTTGGCAGCTATGTCATGTACAATAAACAATGTTCTATCTATCTCTCAATACAGAAAAATACTTATATTTATCACAGTTCTAGAAGTGTACATGTGAATTTAAAAGAAATGTTATGGCTAGTAATTTTCCAATATTCTTCTCTTGTTTAAAATGTGTTTGTAGTTTCAGCCACTCGATAACATATCAAAATGATAACATTTAAATCCTGCTCTATTTTGTTATTTCCTTAAATGGGTCAGATACTTTTTACCACTGAAGCCATAAGCTTTTATTTACAGTCTCAAGTAGCTCTGCAAAAATAGATTTAAAATAGCTCCATTTTCATCGTGGTAGAATTTTGAAACTTTCCTATCATCTTTAAAAATTTTTCCCAATTTTAGAATGTTGCCCACATTTGTGCTAGCTCTTTAAAGAAGAGTCTGGGATGACTTTTTTAGGGTGGCCACATTTAACTTTCAAACTTGATTAATGAAATATGTTATATGCGAAAAGGCTACTGATTTTTAATTTAGTTCCCCATCACATCCTCACCAAAACACCGTGTGAGGCACCTTTAATCATGCTAATTTCAGGCAGGTTCATGATGTCCTGGAGATTTGTGTATTCAAATTGAATTAATCATCCTCTTCCCTCCTCTCCCAGCTCTTTACAATAGTCAGACCCCCTCCTATGTCCTTTCTGCTCACTTACTGGGGCAACTACCTTCCCGCTCACTCAAAAACTCATGGTTGCTGCTGCCACATTTTCTTTCCCTTCAGCTCAACAGGCAGCGCCACCAAGGTCACCCTTGAAGCATATTGCGTATCTTTTCTTTCTCTATCTCTATTTCCCACAGCCCAAACCAGATATTCCGGAAGCTTTATCTGCACTTCTACAGCCCCTGAACTTGGGCTTACCCACATTTTTGGTTTTCTAAAATCATTTATATCATAAAGTGACCTGAGAAGCTTTATGTACTGCAGTTAGGACCTGTAATTCTGGGTTTTCTGGAGAATTATTGGCGTGTTTGGCCCCAGAGAGATTCTATATATCCTGGCATTACTTAGCTTCAGCAACAGGCCTTAGAACACCTTAGTAATGCCTGGAAGACTCTGACTCCCAAACGCTGGTGCTGAACTAAAGGGTTCAAATGAAGGAATGCAGGTTTTTGTTAGCACAACGTACTAAATAAGACTCTATCTTTTACTCAATCCTATGCCTCCACTTAATCCATTCTATACATTTCTAACATGAACATTTCTGAATATATTTACTCCAAATCTTGAATCTTGAGTGGGTACTTCCACCTCCACATCCTGGCGTTTAAGCCTTTTAGGATCTGGTCTATCTTTTTCTACTCATAGAAGGCAGGACCTAGAGAACATATGGTTTGTGCATTGACTAAATTTGTAAAAAAAAAATGTCGAAAATTGAAAGATAAATTTTATTTTAAATAACCAAAGTTGACTATTGAGTCCATGGGCACTTTCTAAATATTTGTTGACTAAGTAAAAGAATGCCGAATAAACTGGCTTATAAACAAAGGATTAAAAGAATGAACAATAGCATTGATGTGAACAAGTATGAATAATAATATAAAACTTTTATGTTGAGCACTGGGCAAGTCCCATGAACATTTAAATACATATCTTTAGCTCAAAAGGGATATTTAAATTTTAGGGAAAAAAAAAAACCTTAAAGAAGTGAAAACTAAATGATTATTGGTTGTTTCTAGATAAATCTGAAAAATCAATCCGATTTTTTTTTTTTTTTTACGAATTCATGGTAACAAGAGAGAGGAAGCTGTACAACAGTCCTTGGTAGCAATCTTGACCTATTTGACCTATGTGACTGTCTGTAGAAAGTGTGGGGTCAGAGGTCAAGGGAGAGCCTACGTTTCCATGTCTTCGGGAAGGAGGTGAAGAGACACTGGAAGCCAGTGTGAGCTTCTTCTACTAGCACTGAATTAAGATGGTATACATTTTATACAATACAAAGTCAATATATTTCTAGGATTTTGGGTAGAAATCCTTTGATTTTTAAACCTAACTTAAACAAGTTTAAATTATGTCAGAATCTATTCACTAATGCACCAAAAAGGACTTTATAAAATAGGTTAAAGACATTCAAACAAGCACTTTGCTTTAATGTGATTGTGATTTTGATTTTTAAAAGAAAAACATATACTTATCTTCTTGATGCAGTTTGGCGTCATCCCAGATTATCAAGTACTGAGCAAGAAAAGCTCAAAGAGTATTTTACAAAGACTTTTGTAATGTTGAATGTTCAAGAACTACAACCAAACAGCTTTAGAAGAAAGGGGGGGGGTAGCAAGCAAGCTACTAGGAACAGAAATATAAGCAGCAGAGGGATCTGTGATCCTTTTGACAATTCATAAGGAAAGCTTCATCTGTCATAACCTGCGGCACTGCGAATATCTCTGCATACTCCAATAACGGTGGCTTTATTTGAGTCACCTAGTCAGCAGCCCTGGTAGTATCAGGGTGACAGACTTACTCAAGCCGCATTCCAATCACTCACCCCACTCTAGTCCCAGGCTCTGATGACTGCCACGCTCCCGCCTCCTCTCCTGCTCCAGACACACGCTCCCCACAGCGTATTCAGACAAAAGGGACACGCCTATCTCCCAAGGCAGGACAGAGTTTCAGTGATGAAAAGCAAGTTACACTTACAATTTAAAAATAAATTCCGGCAATATTCAATAAATTACATATTGCATACTATAAGAATTACATTATTATTGCCATAATAATATATAGCAGTTATTAGAATTACAGCAATACAATATGCAATTGCTAATGGACTTATAATGTAGCATGCCATTGGGAAATAAAAACTAACTATATTTTTTTCCTGTTACCAAACAAATGCTGCTATAATCTATATAGTAATTTGAAACTGGGTAGTTATAAGTGAAAGTTTATACCCATATTTGCTATGCATATATAGTCCTTTGTCATATAATTTCCCACTAAAACTAAATAAGTGAAAAATATTACACAAATTCTCTCTCTCTTCCCACCACCTCCCCAACCCCATTTCAGTTCTAGGAATTGGACCCAGGGCCTTCACAGTGAACTATAACCCCAGGCCTTTTTCCTTTTTTTCTTTTTGCTGTTCTTCCTTTTTTCTTTAAATTTTGAGATAAAAAATCTTGCTAACTCACTAAATTGCACAGGCTAAGCTCAAACTTACAATCTTCTTGCCTCAGTCTCCCAGAGTGCTGGAATCACCAACATGTACTAACAAACTGTTTTTTTTTTGTTGTTGTTGTTGTTGTTTTTCCTCTTGAGACAGGGTCTCACTTTGTAGTTCAGGCTGGCTCTGAGCTCACTATGTAGCCCAGGCAAGCCTCGAACTCAGCAATCCTCCTGCCTCTGCCTCCCCAGTGCTGGGATTACAGGCGTGAGCCACCACGCCCGGCACTGTGGTATGTGGTATTGATTGCTGCTGGGCGTGAGTCTCCACACCCAGCACTGTATGTGGTTACTGGGGATTGAACTCAGGACCTTGCGCTGGTGAGGCAGGCACCAGAACCACTGAGCTAACCTTCTGGCCCAACAAACTGTTTTTACGTGCTCAAACTTTTCTGATTATTTTGACCATGTAACTTGGCTAAATAAAGCTATTCAATTTTTTTTAAGTTGAAGTTGATATTAACATCAGAGAGGTTAAAACAATGATCAAATTATAATTTTTTTCCTAAAGACACGAATTTGACTGGTCAAATCAATCAAGAGTCAAACCAGTTTGTCTGCATAGAGGTTAACTACAGAATTAACTCACAACTAGCTCATTGGAAAAATAGTAACAATGCATTTATGAACTTGTCTGATATTCATACAAGCCCTCTGAGACAGACCCAGCAAACCCTTCTACTTGGATTTTAAACCTGAGCAAGTCTAGAGAGAAGAGGATCAGAAGGTACTTCAAGCTGCACACAGACCCTTGAAAATATGGTCATTTAAAAATGATTTATTATTTTTCATAGTTCTATGAGCTGATGAGTTTTATGCACAGTTTTTTAGCTGTTTTTGGTATGAAGTGATGCCTCATGAAACTGTATTTGGCCCAGAGACTGGGAAATCCAAAGATACCTCTCACCCTCTGCGGTCTCTGTCCATGTGGCTGCTCACGATTCCGTAATCCAGCCAGTGTTACTTTAACCAGGCCACTCACCGCCAAACAGAAGCATTTTAAGAAGACAAGACCCAAGGCAGAGCCGTTTGTGAAGTCTTACTCTGTCAAACGTGCTGAAGTCCCATTGTCCCCAGCAAGGGCAAAGACAAGGTCGCAGGGAAGTCCACAGGGCAGGAGCAAGAGGGGCTCACCGCACAATACCACACCATCCCAGGGCAGCTCCCGGGTGAGCTGTGATGGACTAAGCACCGTACTGTGGGTTTCTCCCCATCAGACTAAACTCATCCTCTCGGATCGTAGTCTCCAGGAACATGCTGCATAAAGCCCTCCCAGCCCCTTCGCCCTGACGTCTCTGCCTCCCGATTGGAGGAGTTCCATCCTGTACTACAGTTCAAAGGATACCTCAGATAGGCCATGCTCTGGCTCTTTGGCCTCAGAATCCCTTTACCTTCTCAAAAACTATTAAGAACCCCAAATTTTGGTTATACAAATTACAGCTACCAATACTTACTGTTTTGGAAATTAAAATAGAATTTTTTAATTCACAAGAACACAGAAGCATATATTCTAATAGCTACCGAATAATGACATTAACACACTTTATCCTGCCACTGTACATTCCACTAAGTTCTCAAGAGAGGAGACTAAAAAATGCAGCATCTTATTTATTAGTATGGAAAGGAGTTTGACCACAGAACCCTTTAAGAAGGCCTCAGAGAGATGCAGAGGCTCTTAGAACACATGGGAAGAACCCTCGTTTTCAATAATTTCTTTGTGAAAAAGAATACATAATGCTAGGTGCAATTTTGAAACACCTCTTTTAAGTTTGCTAGCAAATGGTCAAGAAACACACAAATCTGAAGTAAAAGCACAAACCCAGAGAATTCAGACAGGCAAACTTGAAGCCCGGGAACTCCTATCCATATTTTGTGACCAGTAGATTTTACTTAAAGAGAGACGTGGGGAAGAGGAGTCCGAATAATATTAGGGTTGGCCCCAGGGGTTTGATTTGATACACCCCAATCTCATTGCCTTCTCAGCTTTCTGCTAAGACTTCAAAGGATGCTGTATCTCAGCGTAATGGTGAGAGAAAATATCTAGTCCCCAGAGAACAAGGAGAAATTTTCTTTCCATAATAGTTTTAGATACAAAGAGAGAGGTTTCCTCTTCTCTTGCCCTCTCCTGGCCTTTAGCTATAAAAGTTTCCCCAGGTGTATGTCTGGGGGGGGGGGCTCTTCCAAGCACATAGTGAATACAAATGCAGATCCTACCTGGAAGGACATTCCTTTATCCAGGGTTCAAAGAATCCTTCCCTCACATAAATGTTACTTAAAATAATGATTCTTTAAGTCATTAAATAAAGAGACAACTTAGCCAAATGGACAAAGGTCAGAGTTTTTCAAAAGGTCAAATAACAACATTTAACAGGCTTTTAAAAATAAAACATTTGAAAATATGTTTTAAAACAAGTCAAATTTGGAAAAAGTAGTATGAATTTTAAAGATTAAGTAGAATATGCACAAATTATAGCATTTAAAGTTATATAGTAGTTGAGATCATAAATTTACTGAGATTCATTCTTACATTCTACCAATAGGAGGGTAAACTGGTAAAACCACTTTGGAAAACTGGCAGTCTTTGTTAAAGTTGAACCATGCATATCCCATGACAAAGCAATTCTTTTAGATATACACTCAATAAAAATGTTCAACATATGCTCCCCAAAATAAATGTGCAAGAAAATTTATAGAAGCACTATTTATAATGGCTATAAATGTGTTCATTTTATGAGAATTCATCTAGCTGTAATTTTAGGATTTCTGCATTTTATCTACTTTGTATGTCAGTAAAAACTAAAGCACATATCCCTTGAGTACAAAAATTTCTTAACAACCAGAAAGAAGGACAAGCTTGATAAAACAGAGGAGCCATCACTCTTAAATAGGCTTATTGTATAAAATAGAAACAAATGAACAATGAGTCAAAAGAATAGATTAAATACCCTGGAAATTAATTAATATGACAGGAAATCTAAAGAAATTCTAAAAACAGGGTCCAAAAAGTGAGAGATCCAAAATATCAAAAAGGAAGTTGAGAGACACAGATGACTGAACACTACTATCAACCTCTTTTCTTTTTCACTTCTAAGAGTAAATACCAAGCATGAGAAATGGTATTTAAAGTTAATGACTAAAAAGAAATATCCAGAACTGTCCCCAAACTTAAATATTTAGAACCTGTAAGAAAATAATTTCTAAACTCGATATGTACAAGGAAGTACACATCATAAAAACTATATAATAGCAAAGACAAACAGGAGATCCTAAAAACAGCAAGGAAACAGTACAACTAACACAGAAACAAAACAAAACATTTAGAGTACCAGTAATAGAGGAAGTCAGAAAAATCACAGAATGATGTGCTTAGAAGTTTACAGAGAAAATAATCACCGACTTAAATGTTGTCTAAGTGTGAAGAGAGTAACGGAGAATCCAAGCACATGCAGGCTCTATGAAGAAATGATGCCCAGGGATTGTTTCTTCACTACAATCCACTACATAAAAGAGCATGGTAGACTCTTCCAATGTCTATAACAGCTAAACACTTAGTCAACAAAATTCTTTTGATAAGGAGATGTGCTTAGAATGGGCCAAACAGATATAATCAGGCTAGTCTAAAAGAAGGTTCACTTTTCTAGTCTCTAGAATTTGGTCAAATGTGTAAGAGATGCTCAGGAAATACACAACCAGAAGACATAAATGGATAAAAGGAAGGCTCGATGGGTAAGTAGATGATTACAGAGATAGCTACACACATACATATATGCATTCTATGGACTAAACTATCTGTGATTTATACTGAAAGCTTCATTGGCACAGTCTGATACAGAGTCCAAAATCCTAACGTTTTGAATTTTCAGCTCTTGGATCTGGTTAGCACTTCTTAGGCTAAAAGCAATGCAGACAAGTCATTTCATGCACCCATAAAGCAGGACACTTGTCTGTATGACCACTCTGCGGGCGCCACTGAGGAGTCATCCCGTGAATCAGCAGGTGAAAGATGCTCACCAGGGTAGAGGTCAGGGTCTTTCTCCTTCTCTGAGTGAAATGTGACATCGAATGTTGGGTCTGTTGTGAATATCTTTGCCTAAGGCCCTGAACTTATTTATCTTCTCTGGACACTGACAAAAAAAAAAATTAAAAAATGGTATGGCATACTTTAAAAAGTGTGACTCCATTTCCTAAGAGAAATGATCTCCTCTCTAGGAGCTGACTAAAAATCACGGGCAACTGAAGCCCTAGTTTATCCCTGAGGACTATTAGTCACCCTATAAAAGTTAATTTAAAACAAATTAATCCATAAATCTCTACATTGTCTGCAAATACTTACCACTATAAAAAATCTAATTTAAACCCTTTCCCCTCAATTCTGAATCAGGGTTGCACTGCATTTCAGAAAATGTCTTGCCAGCCCAGAATAAATTGCCAGTTCTTTCCTTTCTTACTGATGTCAGTGGAAGTTCTAAGGATAATATTAGGTCCAGTATGACAATCTCTTAGTGCTCAAAGAGAAAGAGAAAGAACACTCTCTTACACAGGCCTTAATACATAAACTTTATACACTGCAGAAGTTTAATTTTAAATGCAGTTTCTCAGTCCATTCCTCCTGAAAATCACTTTATAGAGTTTCTTAATTAACACTTCAGTCAAACTCACACTGTGAAAGCAAAAAATCAGAAAGGTAGTCTTTCTGGAAGACAGAATGTTTTCCTTTATCAGGATCAACAATAAAGAATGAAGAGAAAGGGCTGGAGGGTTAGCTCAGTGGTTCTGGCGCCTGCCTCACAAGCACAAGGTCCTGAATTCGATCCCAGTAACCACATGCAATGCTGGGCGTGGAGACTCACACCCACCAGCCATCAATACCACATACCACAGTGCCGGGCGTGGTGGCTCACACCAGTAATCCCAGCACTGGGGAGGCCGAGACAGGAGGATTGCTGAGTTCAAGGCTTGCCTGGGCTACATAGTGAGCTCAGGGCCAGCCTGAACTATAAAACGAGACCCTGTCTCAAAAAGAAAAAAAAAAAAAAAGAATGAAGAGAAGATTTCGACAATAAAAGTCTAAAAAGGTCAAATTGAACCATCAGGTAACTTGGATGCCTACTGAACATTCAAAATGCAAATTCTATTTACTCTAGAAACACAGCTTTGAAATATTTGTGGGAGACAGTGAGCATTCAAGTCAGAAATGCTTCTTTCCAGGTAGATGAGTTAATAAGTAGAAACACAGTCTGTGGAAATGTTAGCTTATATCCCTTCATTCTGAGGAAAAAGATGTTCTGAAGAGAATATTACCACTTCCGGTAATTTCAAATTTCTAGACATTCTAGTTTTGTACAGAAATTCCTTACTCCTTATTCTAAGCAATGTCTGTCCTATATATTTTAAAAAATTGCTAATTCCTGAGTGAGAGGAGGACTCACGTGATGAGTAAAATCACTTAAATCCAACCCTCTCCCCACTGTCGACAGTCAATGAGTATAAACAAGAGAATTTAGTACACGGAGGCATTTCACGGAAAGGTGTTCCCGGGCTGTCATTTCATAATCTAAAAAAGGGTACTTATGGAGCTGTTAATTACCAAGCTCCCCCACACCACTATACTGATGTTAAATGGCACTATTCCATTAGCTGTAATTATTCCATTTGTAATAAATAAGCATTAACCATTTTCAAATGTACACTCACAAATCATTTCTAAAGGATGAGTTTCATGCATTTAAAATCATATATTTCAAAACAGCCCAGGCGACAAAAATCTGTATGAAGGCCTAAACTCAAATTAGAAGAGCATTTAAAAAATTAAAATGAAATATATTCAGAAACAGAAATCATTACAAGCCTGGGAAATCTCACAGGGAAAGAAAGAGAGGCCACACCACGTAGAGAAGAGGAAGGTCTAGATGTTTAGTGGTTGGATATATCGATTCTTCACAGGACTGACGTTCCCTTAGGGAATCCAGCACCTGGAACACAGGAAGTGAGTGGTGCGAAGATAGACCGAGGGATAAAAACTGGAAGTTTAGTTATCCAAACGTTTCTCACCTTTATTCTGGAGAGGTGGAGGGTAAGAAACACTTGGTAATGCAGAGACGCCGATGGGGGCGGGAGTGGGACTGACTGGTGGGTTTGGATGTGCAGGAGAGAAGCAGGGATGGAGGGACGGGCTTAAGGCTCCCCCACAACCGCTGCCGGGAGCGAAAGACTGGTGCGTGCAGCAAACTTCTGGCGTGTGCTCACCTCGCCGACGCTCAGATCTGCGCTGCTCATTCCCAGGACCGCCGGCGGTCCAGGAAGCGCAAGTGTGAGGGGTAGGCCTCCCTCTCGAGGTTAAACTTGAAGGACGTTTGTAAAACCAAGGAAAAATTAAATGAACACATTACGAGGTTACTGTAAAAATACCCACCACACTGTTATGTGAGTAAAAAGTATAAGATAAACCCCCAAGATAATTTGCCAAAGAAAGTAAGACCTTACTCTATCAATGAACTGGAGAGTCGGGTTTCATCCAGTACCAATTTTGTATGAGAGGGGCTCTTTGCATATGAATCCATGCGTTCTGGGATACGTTCTAGGCATGGACTCCTTGACGTTCTCTGTGATTTTAATAACATAGTAGAATCTATTCTTACATCTCAGTTGGTTTATGAAACCAGTTTTACTCCCACAAAATGCTTTTTATTCTGCGTACATAATATAAAGCCCAACCTTACAGAAACCATTTGCTCACAACAATAAGCAGGATTAATCTATTTGCTATTGTCAAAGAGTGATTACTTAGTATTGTGCTTGAAAAGAAACATGTAGACCTAATGCTGACCAATAACTTGCCACCAACATGGCTGCATGCTCTAAACTAATTAGAATAAAATAAAATTTAAAATTCAGTCTTGCCGTGGGACGGGCCACGTTCCAATGTACTCAAGGACCACACAGAACTGGTAACTCTAGTGCCGAACAGCAATGATGGAGGAAGTCTCCGTCACTTCAGAAAGACCTACAGCACAGTCCTTTGCTAAAGTCGGCAAGGAGAAAGCTGGACTCAGTACAGTTGGTCGTTTTCTAGCACGTCAAGGGAGCTAATGAGTGGCTTTCATTACTGAGCTTTTGTATAACAAATATGCTTTTCAGATTTCAAGGCCAATGCACGTTCTAAAGAAGCTGAATGTCTTGTGTACATTTTCTGTACACATTGGGAGAACACTGGGATTATCTGATCGCAAGAAGAGCCTGGTCACCTGTAGGGATTCACATTTTGAACCGACTGCTCATTTCACCTTCTGTGTGCTGTCTGTTCACCATTTTCCTGCCCATAAGTAGATTTAATTTTCATCTAAACATCTCTTGCTATCATTGTCTGTAAGGACAATTGTATACTAGCTTTTCAAGTATGAAAGATAATAAGATCAGTTTATATTAGGTATTTTTATCAAGTGCCACTGTCAATTTAAAATTTTTTTCTTTGCTATATAAGCATTAGTTGTTTCTTTGTTCATTTAGAGTATCTTATAATACCTAGCATGGCCAAGGTAGTACCCAAATCTTAGCTGATGGTGAAGTAGCCCCCTCATCCAATTATATATTATTAAGTGATTCTTCACAAAACTTTGTTTTTCTCTTTCTCTTTTTTCTTTAGATAGCTCTTGCTAAATTACCCTTACACACCATCTTTTTGTCTCAGCCTGCCCAGTAGCTGAGATCCAAGAGGTGTATACCACTGAATTTGGCTTTTCTTCCCAATTTTGAAACCAAAATAAATGAACTCACATGTGATAAAAGAACTAAGTAGAACTCCATTTCTGCCGTGGGCATGCTAGGAGCAATGGAATGTACGATGTGCACTTTGAAGTTTGCTGTGCACTCAGTGCACTCAGGGAACATGTCACCCACACTCCCTTAGGTTGGCCGCTGGTAGACATGGGAAGGCCCATCTGTCCTTTTGTGAAGTTGGACTGGTACACTGCGGTCACCTCATCTGTCTCAGAAAGTTGTATTCTTACCTCAAGGCTTTTAATGGAAGGCTCTACCCTAATGACTCACTTGCCAAAGCAAGATGTTCAAATTCTAATCAATGTTCTGGAAATTTAACCAAACGTTTATTCAGAAAGTAGCATTTCTTTATATTAAAAAAATAAATTCTGTCTGTGCCAATAACTGCAGCTCTCTCCAGCCCTTAGAGCATGTCTTACCTACTCCTTATCAATTATATCAGGATCCCTGGGGTAGAGGCTAAGCAGGAGCACTTCAGAAAAGCTCCTTGGATCATTCTAATATACTCTCAGGGTGAGGACCTGATCCAGCCTGAGCATGATTCATTTCATTCCCCCGGCCCCTCCATTCATTTCTGACGTGGTTTGGGGCAAGACAAGGTTCACCCTCCCCATCGGCAAATCAGGACAAAGAATGATCCCGCATAACTGTTGAGACATACTTTCCCTCTGTTTAATAAGTGATTTCTTTTCATCTATATACCCTTTTCCATTTGAAAAGCATATCCTTTGTGATGGGAAGATCTCGTCTTTTGGGGAAGAAATATATTCCTGCTCAGAGTTTAGCAATGAACTGATTAGAAAATGTCCTTAAATGACATCATTCACGTGCTATTTCCATGTGGAGAAATGTCAGCGGTGGGGGACCAATGGCACGTGTGCCACAGCACAGCCAATCACTGAAAGCTTAGAAAGCTTTCAGTATCTACTGTGAGTTCATGCTGTGATCACTTCAGGCCCAGCACTGCATTATGGGCAAACTCAGATCACTTTTTAAATCACCGATTATCAGACAGGGGCAGGTTACAACTGTTTAAAGAGATGACAAGAAAGAAAAATACTCCATTTTAGAAAATTTTAAGCATTGGTTTAATTTGTTTCCATGGATTTAAAAAAGCCCATTATTCTACTTTGGTGGTGGGACATTGCTAAGCTGATTTACAATGGTCCAGGTTCTGAGGAGCCCTTAGACAATGAACATGGGTGAATATCCCTGAGAAAATCAGCATATTTTTTGAGCTAAGAAGCTGTATTTGAACAGTTCATTTTAGGGTCTCTTCCATACCTCTGAAAATAGAAGGCATCTAATAAATATTTAGTTAGTTGCAATTAAGAGAAATACACAGGTTTTAAATTTAGCCAATCAGTATTCTTCAATTCTGGGGCTTTTTTCCATTTGAAAAGCATAACTTGTTTTTACTGATCCCTTACCCTTCCAATTATGGTATGTTTTGAAAGATTCTTGCTGCCTTGACTATCTTAAGCCCACACCAACTCATAAAAAACATGACCAAGAGAGGAGAAAATGCACAGGGGTTGCACTTTTCCATGAATAATCCGCACATGTTTTCCAATATTTCAAACACTTATAAAGCAAGATCGAGCGCTCTGGCAGAGCCACAGACTTTTATAAGACAGCCTTGACAGACAGAGCAATTTGATTCCTCACAATGGGTGTGTGTGTGAGACTCATTCTCAGCATAGTAATGTGTAGCTCTTCAGGTGAACAATGACAATCACCCCAAATGACCTGCCCCAAACCCCAACACGTGCCCGTCCACAATCTCAGGAATGACCATGAAGTGGGACTCTCAGAACCAATGCTTGGGAAAGCAAGAGATAAAGAAAGAAAAGATCTTCTGTTTAATAAAACCTCTAGGATCACATTCTGGTACAACTGAAAATTTAAAAAACATAATTCACAAATCCTAGAAACACAACGCCGCTGATACTCAATTTCCAATACAGGTCACAAGGGCTGACCGTCAGACAAATGTGAAAGGCACAGACGTGTCTTCTTCACCTCTCACCTCTCTCTGCCCTCTCTCCCCACCTCTCCTAGGGGCTCCCAGGAAGCCAGGCGCTCCCTGAAAGCTTGTCAGTCTTGGATGATGGCTGAGTGATTGGCATCCTCTGAATGAAACTCATTCACTCTCAAGTGTTACCTTCAGCATTCATTTGCATTTAAACCTTTTTCCTTCTAACTATGGAATTGCCAGCTTTTTTTCTTTAAAAGATTTTCAAAGCAGAAAACAGGAGCTATCTGGTTTATGATCACTCCTGGTGTTTTTCTAAGGTCTGAAAGAAAAGCTCAAAGGGCCTTTTGTGTTCCACTTGAAGAAGCCAAGAGGAATGGAAGGATAAAACGATGGAGGGATAGACAGATAGCAGCAAGATAGGAGGGAAGGAAAGAAGAAAGGGAAGAAACCATGGAAGGAGGTAGAAGACACCTCTGGTTTATATCAGAATTGCAGATTTCCTGCTGATGTCCCATTGAGAGTGGTCTGGGAAGGAACCAGGTATAAAAGAACACATCCTCCTAACAATGATTTCTGCTGGAGTCTCAGGCATACTTACCTCCCCTTCTCAATACAAGGGACCAGGGACTTGGCAACTCTCCTGGCACCATTTAAAGACAACTAATCTCATCCCTTTCCCTGCCCAAAACATGGGCACGCATGCATTGTATGCTGAGACCATCTGGGTCCAGATATTCTCTATGCTCATCTACTGGAATGCCTTAAAGTCATCCATGTGTGTCACTTTATTATTTCAGTTTCTACTGCTAGCAAAACAAGCAATATGAGTCTCTCCACAGTAATAATGAGAACCACAGAGCACATAGTCACTGCCCCTCAATGAAAAGCAAACTCAGATCTCTTCACAACCTATCTCCTCAGCGGAACACAGCTCAGAGAACTGCCTTAAGCAGAAAACATGGACTGAGAATCTCACAGAAAGGTGAAGTCTCTCCCTCTCCCTCTCCCTCTCCCCCTCCCCTCCCCCTCCCCTCCCCCTCCCTCTCCTTGTCTCTCTCAGCATTAACAAGAGTTAACTGACTTTCTGAGATTAGCCGGGAGGCTGGACAAGGCCCGCAGGAGACCGGAGGACACTCACTTGCCTCTTCCTCTCCATGGCTTTGCAACTTTCATGGCTCAGACTCCAGGTACCCAGGGGTTACACAGTCACTCTGCCTGTCATATCATTAAGTGTTACTTTGTCTGTCCCTGGTAGAGTGGCTCAAATTAACAGCTGTCATAAGAGCACTACAAGTTTAGTATTCCAATATGTCTTCCCAGAGATAACTAATTTTATCCATTTCCTCTAGCATTTGAAAGGATGAACGCAACACAGAAACTTCATGATAGTCATTATTATACAACTGCCGAATCTCCCCCACTTCCAGTTCTGATAGCACTAAATGGCAAGTGTTTTCTATCAAGACAATACTGATGATGATGGTGGTGGTGGTGGTGGCTAAAGATGTGTCTTTAAGCAACAGAAGACAGAGTTTAGATGCGCAGAGGAGGTCAGGACAACAGACTGCAGCCCCCACCTCACACCCTCTCCAGCTCGCCATGGCAGTGGGCTCCTCCACTCTTGGGAGGAGGGGTTGTTACTGTCAATCAATGCAACGTTGAAATCCCTTACACTAGGTACTCCTCCCGTGAACACATACTGTTTGAGAGCCATGATCATAGCTGTAGAAGTTGCTTGTAAAAGGAAAGAATGGAGACTCTGTGAGTGATCCAGGTTTTCGCTCCCACAAAATGCAGTTGGGAAGCAGAAGACACACCCAGGAGTAATGACTGTCCATGAAGGAGTTGGGACACGGGCCTTAGTGTAAGACCGGCATGAGAAGAACCCCAGCTTTCCATTTATGCACCGTGTCACTGGGTTTTTATTTATATTCTCTGCATTCTTTTCTCACCTGTAAAATGGGTATGAAGGCACCTCCCTCAGAGATAGTACAAGATGTAAAGTATTTTTTGAAAACACAATTCCAAAGATAAGTAAATTTCAACCACTTCCAGGAGAGAAGTTCTTTTGGCCTGAGGGTAAAAACTGGGTCACTGGGGGCTGCCGGGATAGGTAAAGAGCAGCCATCTAAAGGCAATGGCTGGAATGAACATAACTTTCACAATGCAATAATCTGGCTCAGGATTGTCAAATTTTCTAATATTTCTAGAGACTGTTTTTCCTAACATAGTAAGATGCGCATATTTTCAGGTAAAATTTCCTAATATTCATTTTGAGAAACATGTCAGACCAACTACATAAGCTAGGAAAACCCATCCTAGAACAGGATTTAGGCCATTGGCCTCTTTCCCCCACCTCTTTCCTAATAGATTCTATAATTCAAACCATCACAGCCAGGGTTGTAATAGCTTGGCTATTTGTTATAGTCTTGGCTAATAGCAGCAAAACTACCCATGTTGAAAAATCAACCATATGCATGACATTTGTCTAGTCACATAGTAATGTCGCTCGATATGCTAAAAACCCATTGTCTGTGATGCTACATGTTCAGACCTAATTAGGCATTTATCAGTTCATAGGTGCACAAGCAGACCTCACCTTTTCTAACCTAAAATAGGCATATCTAGGCCAGATTGGCCAGACTCATTATTATCCTATGGACACCATAACAAAATGCAGCATAAATGCCAGGGCACAAATATTGCATTCCACCTAGAAAGCAGGTGAAAATACCTGTTTCCATGCATAAAAAAATAACCTAAAAGTGCTCAGTACAGTTTTATCTTACAACAGTGAACAGACTTCATGCTCTATTTCTAACCTTCAACATAGAGATTTAAGGAAAAAGATCTGGCCCTGTTTGGTCATGCTGAATGTTCACCCCATGAGAAGTTGCTGCAGCTTGCTAAGCACTCAGAGCTAAGTCTAGAATTGATTTCGTTCAAGCTCTTCTCTTCACTCACAGTGTGAAAGGCAAAGGGACCCAGTCTCTTAAGCATCATGCGTAGAGTGGAGACGCCTAGTAAGTTGTACCTCGGAGGTGACAGTCAAATAAAGAAACTTAATGCAAATGTGCTTAACACAATGCCCAGAACACAGCAAAAGCTCAGAAGATTAGCTATTAGGATGAAATGACTGAAGCCTAACTAGTGAAATTAGTGTAAGGATAATTTAGCTTTTTAATTGGCAATATTTTCCTTAGAGTAGCTAGCTGGGAGCAAAATTAGAAAAATTAAGATTTTGTCTTTTTTGTACTATTGCCTTTCTGTGGTCTTATGTGAATGCCTTTCTCCAGGGGAATCGTGGGAGAACAGGTATTCTAATGGAACATCTTTAGGGTTATGCGCGGGGAGCTCTTCCCCTGTAAACTCACGGGGTGAAATCTCATCCCCTGATCTTCAAAATGTGACAAAGAGCTATTGATTGAGAGCATATTGTCATTTAAATTACAATTAGGGATGGGTGAAAGGTGGTTATTCAACAATTCAAACCTTTCTTTTAATATTGTCAAGGACGACCTAACCTTAACCCAAACACTTCTGAAACTTCTGAGTTTCAGTGTGTCTAAAATCAATGTGCTTTTTCTGAAAGCAAGAAAATCGTGTCATTCCTCTCAGATGTTGAATTTGGTAGTTTTGAATCTGCTGGCGAAAGTCATCCGGAAAGCTTTGCTCTGGGACCCAAAGCACTCGTGTCTCGATGTAAATCAATCCCTACATTTGCACCTTAATATGAAATTAAATCATTCTGCACATTTTCCTAGGGTAGCTAGTTATAAAAGTGTACGTATTTTCAAAAATTAAGTGCTATGGGGGTGATATATGTTTTAATTTAGAGAATTTAAATAGGAAGCTATCCTTCTGAAAGCAAAAATTGCTAAGAACTTCGCGCCCTTTATTCCTGGCAAAACAATATTCAATTTGAAAAGCATCAGGCTGCGCTTATCTAAAAGGAAACAATGGACAGAATGGAAACTCTGAGCTGTGTGTGTGTGTGTCTATTCACACTATCTTACCAACTCTTACATTTTACCATATGAATACACCCCCTAAATAATTCCCTTTGATGTTGCAAACACACACGTGCACACTAACACGCCCGGCTTGCGCTGGTAAAATGCTGAACTCAGGCTCACAGCCTCGCTCGGACCAAACTCCCTGCAGCTTCCCCAGGAGCTTGAACAGCCTACGTCTATAGCTTAAGTCTCCTGCACCGGAGTCCATTTAGATTTTATTTCGCCCGCTCCCCGCCCTCTCTAATGCATGCACACCTCTGGTTTTTCCCAGGAATGGCAGACATTTCCTGGGATGACAGATGATGCCAGAGGTGCCTTTGGCAGCCTCCGGTCCTCAGGGCAACCATTGTTCTGGCAGCGCGAGCCAGCGAACAGCACAAGGTCAGCCAGCCCTGCAGCCTCCACCCCTTCCCCCGCGAAGCCGCGCGCTCCGGCACACACTTCGCTCGCCTGACACATGAGGTCAGGCAAAGGCAGTCTGCGACTCGAGTGCCCCCGGGGCGGGCGAGAGCGCAGGGCAACTGGAGGTGCCGCCGGTGGGGTGGGCGGGAGGCTCCTCACGCACTTCCGGGGAAGCCTCAGGCGCGGGCCGCTTGTGCAGCACACCTCTCGCAGGGCTCCTCTTCTGCGCAGCACCGGCCCACCAGCACAGCTTCTAAACACACGGCAAGATCCGCTTTTACGTTTCATTCGAAAACTCTGAGGAGGAAAATCGCACGGGAATGACACCTTCATACCGTATGATGAGAAAGCGAGAGGGAAAAACGGGGCGGCAAGCGCCCCACGGTCAGTAACAATCCCTCTTACCAGAGAACGTGCAAGAACTCAGCGTAAGCCTCAAAATCGGAAAAGAGGTATTGCTTGTTCTTATAAACAGGGAACTTATGTTACCCAAACTTTAAGAATTCCTACTTGTCCTTTGCAGAGAAAAATTAAGGAAAGGCTTTATCGTGACTAACTCATATTTACTAATACGTGCCATTTGGCAGAGCAGAAATTAAAAGACAGCTTTTGGTATTATTCAGGCAAATATACTATCTAAATGTTTAGAAAATGAACTCTTAGAAACTCAAGATATTGGGGGGAAGCGAGAGGTTTTACTGCCGCCTTGTGGACAACGTAAAATAACTTCAGATGTATTTAAACCATTGGTAAATTTATGCATCTTGGTCAATAACATGAGACACAAATGAGTATGGGACAGAGGTGGAATAAATGAAATATTAATTAAAAGAGTTCAGTCAGAAAAATATTTCTCTTCTTTTAGCCAAGGAGATCACAAGCTCTTCAAGTGTTTACACCACCACATTTTAGGATATTCTTCGACACAAGCAGAGAATGGGAAAGAAGTAGTATCAGATTAACTATTAGGTAACTGAGGTTAATCAGAATAACACTGTCTGACTTAAAGCCAAAAAAACAACAACAACAAAAATTTCCATGAACACGTGAGGAAATGTTGCCACTATATTTCATGAAAATGAAGAAAATCTGTTAATGATCACAGAATTAAATTCAGCACCAGAAAAGCAGTGATAAGGAATACTGGACATATTCTGGGGTTTAGTCCAGCGTTTTGACTTAGAATGTTTATTTAAACATAACTTGAGTTTATAAACTTGTTTTCTAGGGAGATTTATAGTGCATTCTGATTTGGGCTGGATCGAAAAAGTCCAGCTTCATATTCTGCTAAAAATGTGCTTGTGTAAACCACCTTCTTAAATTTTGGCATGAAAAATACTTTTTCATTGGATACATTTCTAATCACAAACAAATGTTCAGGTAGGTGCTTAATTTAAACCGAGCTACCCACAGCACAAAAACTGGTATCCTAGAATCTTTCTGCATTCCAAGAACAAGTGAAGACTGGTTAACAGAATGAATAAGTATAATTTCCGGCATCCCATTGTTCATCTGTTGGATAAATACTTGAAAAATCTGACTAATGGATTAAGGAAAAAAAAAACATACTTCAGCACATTGGTGAGTCTAATTTAAAACTGAAAAATTTGGAGACAATTAAGAATGTTTTAAAGTATATCAAGGTAGAAGAAAAATGCTATAAGATTTAAACATACTCTTCAATGATTTTAGACCCAGTTTTAAGTTATCAGTTTTCTAATGTTAGGAGAAACATCTTCAGTGAAACCACCTGAAAATCAGATAGTTCAGTAGTTCAAGTTTTGCTATTTAGTTTAAATTTTAAATTATTTATTTTTATTAGTATATTTCATTTGAGGAAAGAGAAGTGCATTTGGGATAATTATTTAAATAAAATAAACACATAGACATTCTTACAAACAGGAAGCAGGACTCTATGCTATAAAAGGTTTAGTGATTTTTCTGATTTTTGAACAAAGTAAACATAATTTTAAAAATTTCTGTTCTATTTTTATTGTAATATGGCTTACGTTCAAAATCTAATGACTCTCACAAGAAAGGATCTGTTCTAAATTATTTCATAAACATGGCATCTGCATCATTACTTGTAGGATAATTATTTTTCAACATTGTGGGGTGTCTCATGCTGTGTACCTCACCTGAGTTTCAATTACAGCCTCATCAAACACTATAGATAGGTTATATTGACATCTTTTTATATATGAGGAAATGAAGTTCAGACAGATTAAGTAAGCTAGCCATGGTTACACAGCATTTCAATGTCTTTCTAGAATACTACATTTCTGGACATACTTCTGGGGAACCAAAGTCACCTATTTTTTTTTTTTTTCAGTGATTTGCAATGCTTCTGAGTTGAACTCTGGCTTACGGTCAATTGCTACTCAAAAATGTTCAAACAAATACTGAACAAATGTGAAATGTTTGTGCTTTCCTAGTTAATTCATTTAATAAATTTCTTGGATGTATTTTCAGTGTTCAGTATAGTGCCAGGAACATGGTACAATAATGTCCTGCTCACAACAGTAATAGGGTCCTTGGAGTTCACGGGCTAACTACACACATTGGGCATATTTCAAAAATAACAAAAGTGAGTAGGGCACCTGGTTCAAGATGGAGACTGGAAAGCTGTAGTTTGGGATCAGAGTGAGTTCACATAGTTCTGCTACCTTCTATTTCTGGGAACACAACACTATTTGTCCTTTGCCTTAGTTTCCTTTTTTTTTTTTTTTGTTACAAGCAAGCTCAACTCAGGTACTTCACATGCAGTAACTGTTATGCAACAGGCCAGGGAGGAGGACGGACATGTAAGCCACCCAGTGATCACAGGAAAAGAGATATTAATTATAATGAGAATGACAAATTCCTCCATTAACGCAGGGCCATGGTACCAGAGAGAGGCAACAGAGTTTTCCAAAGAAAGTAAAGCTGGATTTAGGTGAGCAAGGCTAGGAAGCCTGCAGAGGAGGAGACCGCCTGTACAAAGAAAGGGATGGGTATTTCCAGGAGCCCGAAAAGTTGGTGCACACTTAATATCAGAAATGCAACAGTCCTCCAGAGGCCTAAACTCAAAAGCCCAAAGGCCTCAACAGCTGAAGGATGGTTCTCCACACTGAAATCTGTGCATATTCTCCCTGTGTCCTTTATCTGTTCAACTCAGGTTGGATTAAATGAATATGTGTTAAAATATCTGGAACTTCAAAGTTGACACTGGTTCGGACAAAGCTCAGTCTAGCTGACATCCTGCCAGGGGCTGTTCCTCTCCGAGCTCTCTGCTGTTCCTCGTGCCGTGCCACCTTGTCTGAAGCCCCACCCACCTGCGTGTGCAGGGTCCACGAAGAGGGAAGTGAGGTCTTATGGACCCAACAGGCTCCTGTTCTGATCCTTAACCAAACACTGAGTCTCGAGGAAAGGATCCGGTGAGCACAAGGCGCTCTCCCCAACGGCTGCAGCCCAAACACAGGGCTGCAAACGATAGATGGGAGCCGCCAGCCAAGGGGACAAACACAACCAGCCAATATGTAATCTTCTCTCACCAGATGGAGTCTCAAAGTCTCCAGTGCTTTTGGAGTGGATCCCTGGAAGGACTGGCACCCAACTTCCTTAATAATGATTAAATTCAAAAAAAAGCAAGATAAATAGAGTAAGTTGATTATCCTACTTTTTACCCTAGGAATACATCAGGGACACATGTTCGAGACTTCATAATGAATGATTCATTTAAAAAGAATCTGAAAAAATGTATTCTTCAATTCATAAATGTGTATCTTCAAAGCTAGCTAGGGTTTACTCTACACCGGGTACTTGCTCAGGGTCACTTTGAGACACACATCCTAGAACTTCCGTTGGTATTTCTTCAGTCTTCTCCCCTCCCTTATTAGCACAGTCCAGAACAAGCTCTAGTAGGAGGCAACAAGACAACGCAAATGAAACATTGACTTGCATTTTCCCTTTGTCTTCCTCAAAATGCTGGCCTGCACAGGTTTCTGATATCTGTAGCCACAGTGTGTCATCGTTACTTAGCTGGAATGTTTGCGTTATTAGAACCACATCAGGCAGTAAGCAAAAACACATGCCCAGCAGTCTAGTTAGGAGGTTTGTGCATGTTTTCTTTGAATTGAAACAAAAGAATAATGACCAGCAGCATTCAGCAACTTAGCCCTGTCTCTATCCTATTAGGATCCTATTCCCAGGAGAGAGCTCTGGTTTTTAAAAGCTATTTGCAAATGTATAGTGACTTTTTTGCATGTAATTTTTCACAAAGCCTTCACAGAGTAGAAGAGGTTGGTGGTTCAGGAGGATCATGGAATATCGTGACTAGAACCGCTTTTTTCCTGAAATGACTAGTGAGTGACAAACATACTAAGAAAAATTTATGATTTGTATGTTTCATTTATTCCTGTGTGGGGATTTTTCTATTTGTATCTTTTATATCCCAAGAAAGAGTCTTTGGAATTGATGATGTTGTACCTTGATGACTTGGGATTAGTCGTGTGGAGAAGGAAAATCTTGTCTAATTTCTCATACGGTAACACGTATGCTATCCAAAGTCTAGAAGTTAGATTCACCAAATGTATCTGTATTAAATCTCTATTCAAAGGTGTTTTTACATACTTCACTAAATGTGTGACACTTCACAAGGTAATCTATTTACTGAAAGTTTATTGAGCCTTCTTCAATGTCCAACATCGATGTGGAAACTAACCATTTCTACCTTTATAATTTTCTGGAAAAGTTTAAATAATAACTCATTCAAATGATTGGAGGGCTACTGATAAAAGACTAGGGAGGATAATTAGCAAGGAATGTCAGGAGCATATATGAGCAGAGGAGCAACACCAGTGGCTGGGCCAGTGGTCACACACATGTCCTGGGGTAGCGACTGTTTAACTGGAGGTCAGTTAAGTCACTGTCAAGCAGGAGGCGAGGAGAGCTCAGAGATGAAGCCTCAGAGGTGAGACAGCAAGATTCAAGGAGAGATTTGGAGCGAGAGTCATACGTAAGGTGTTCATGACCAAAGAAAAACCGAGAATGGCAATGAGACAGAACCTAGTAGGCCTTGAAAGTAAGGTAAAGGACCGGAGTTTTACTTCGCAGGTGACAGGGCATTGTTGCTAGATGAACAATGGAGAGAGGCTTGAGGGCCCAGATTAATCACTGTTCTAAACAGGCCTGAGGGGAGGTTTCTGGGTGAGATGAGCATTGGAACAGGTGGACTCAGCAAAGCAGATGCCTTGGCCCAGTGTGGATGGGCCTCATGCAGTCAGATGCGGCCTGGGGAGCACGAGCGCCCTGAGGAATTCGGTCCCTCGTGCTGCTTCACTCTTTCGGTGGAGACATCTCTTCTCATGGTTGCCCTGGGCCTGAGACGGAGAGACTCGGCCCCTCTGATGCTGGGCTTCTGGCACCTGGACTGCATTCTATCTCCAGGCTGCCTCGGTCTCTAGCTTACATAGAGCAATTCACAGGTTTTCTCAACTTCTATAATCTCATGAGTGAATTTTTTAAAAAAATGTACACACACACACACACACACACACACACACACACATGCACACACATCCTTTTGGTTTTCTGGAGAACACTAATACAGGAGTTGACAAGAACAGGCCTGAACTGTGAATCAATCACTACAGCTGCTGCATGAGGAATGGGCTTCACCATGTGTACAGACTATAAATAGAATGTTTTCATTCTTGTGGTCAAACCCTCTCTTCCTTCTCATTTGCTTTAAGATGGGAACAAGGACTCTTGACATAAAACCCTTCAGTTGCCAGATCAACAAATACAATTGACTGCAACAAACTTTTTATGGATTTGGATAGTTTTGGAAAAATTTCTTTCCAAGTGATTATCGAAGTAATCTGGATAATCCCAGATTTAAGTAGTTTATATGTGTGTGGTGGTCTTGTTTTGTTTTGTTTTTCAGTACTGGGCGTTGAACATGAGGCCTTCACACTAACCTATATTCCCAAGCGCAGTTTTTAATCTTAAGACAGGGGTTTCTAAGGTGCCGAGGTTATGCTTGAACCCGAAATCCTCCTGCCTCAGCCTCAAGGGGTTATAGGTCTATGCCACCAAACCCAGCAGGGATTTAGCTTTGCAGGTTGTTTTGAAGACAGGTAGAACCAAATTCTAAAAGGTCACCAACCTACTTCCAGCCTGTAAGATAAATTCCACCTATAATTATTTGCTTTTAATTATACTGGTCCACTCTAACTTATACTCCCCTAAGACATCAGTCATATGACTTATCAAATTATTTACTGACTGACTTCCTACTTTCACCTTTGAATAAGGTCTGGACCACTCAGGATATGTCATTTGAGAGATCATATTTGCCCTCAGCAAATTTTTATCCGGTAGAACAGAAACATACCTCTACATTCAACAGATCTGTCCTGTATCAACAGGAAATCAAACTTATCATTAGGATTACCAAGGAGATGTCGGAAGTTTTCTGGAGGGTTGGTCTTCAGGATGCATGTCTTCTTTTACCAGGCTGCCAGCACAAGGCAGAGGCAGGCCCACCTTTGGCACAGGAAGGGAACGACCTGCCAAGCACTCGTGGCCTGCAAACCGGAGATCACCTCACGGCAGGCAGCTGTCTCCTCCTGTACTCACTTTATTTACTTCCGCTGAACCGCTGAGCACCCTCCAAGGGCACCTCCATATTCTAACAAGGTGGACAACTAAATGATGTTCTGGAATCTTACATTCTAATAGACTTTCCTTTTTACCAGGTCCTCTTGGGTGTACGAAGCTCTGTGTTAAATAATATTTAAACAATGTATTTCCCATTTTAAAATAGCTGTAGGGTCAAAATTCTCCAAACTCCCTCCCAAACCATCAGGAATAAGCTTTTCACCCCCAAACATTCTACTTCCATGTATTCAGTGTGAGAGTGAAGGTCCGAGATGGCCTCTGTCTTCCAGATACCAATTTAAATGTGCTGCATGTATGACTGGATGTCACCTTTGCAAGGCTAAAGGTGGCAAAGGGAACACAGAGAGCTGTACCGTACAGCACGCCCTGCCAGGCTTCCGAGGACAGGAGTAGGAACACGACCTTGAAGGGAAGGTCAGGTCCGTGGAGATGCGCGAAGCCCCTCACCGCCATGTTCCTTCCTCATAATTGTTCCTAGTGGCCAACCGCTGCTGTGAACTCAGAAAGAAATGCTTTTCCCCTGCGATCATTACGTCCAGTGGGGAGAAAGGCCATCCATTCATGGTCTGAATCCTTTCTTCTATAATCAACAGGTCTTTCTAAGTGATAATATTCAATTAATTTTCTTTTCCTTTTATTTTTTAAAACATTAAACATTTTGGTGGTTTAAAAAGAGTTTAGTCACTTCCAGGATGCGGACAGTGAGGAGGGCAGTGATGCCCCCAACCTAATGTTATTAAATGTTCAACAATGACTTTAAAATAAGAAGCTTTTTGGAAGTTATGTCTTTGAAGTTTCATTAATTAGTCATATCATTGGGAATGTATGGCTAAAGTAAATTACAGTGTTTAAAATATCTACTCTTTCAATGTGAAAAATGAAAGGATCCTGCTACCTTGTCTTTATACTAATGAAGATATTATTAATTGGTTTAGCAAAAACATAGATCTAACCATAATGTGCAACAGTTATTAAAGATAATTAACTACAGATCATTGGTTTGAAACATCTAGTCCAAAATGATTTCTGAAGGGCACATTATTCTACGAGATAAAATAATTAAATTTCTAACTGCTGCATGAGACAACTGTGGCATATCTCGCGTTTTAATTTCTTTTGTTCTATTCTCAGGGTACTCTTACTGTTTTAGGTTGTGAAAAAGCTACCCATGTTTCCCAGTGAGCACTCTGTTCAGCATGTTTCGCCGAAATCTTTCATGTCTGTGGAAAAATTATGATTGAAAGAAAAGGATTACAATGATACTAGACCTAATAAAAAGCCCACATAAATTTAGCTGCTTTTTACTGGAGAGAGGAGTAGGGTAAATCAAACAAATAGAAAACTAAACAAGTCACTTTAATGAAATACCTTTCAGGCACATCCCTCACAGCATCTAATTTTAAAAAGAGGAAAGCCTCACATTTGCAAGATAAATAAGAGAAAATATAAGTATGGACATATGCCAAGCATGCGTGGATTAATGAATAATGTAATTATGTGCATGTGCATAAAATTAAATGACAGTAGAAACAGTTGAGGCACTAGAACAGAAGGCTGTTTATTAAAAGCTATAAGATTAGAGAGGAACAATATTACGACTATATTGCTAAATACAGTTTGCTTGGTATTTACTATGTGATGCTCTCAATTCAGTGAAAAAGAAAATATTATGACTCGCAAGCTACTATCATTTTTTGGAATTCTAAACAAAACTCTGACTATAGTATTTAGCATTAAGAGTGGACTGAGATGTTCATGGACAACCATGTTTAGAGAATGAGGCCAGGAGTCTGTGTTCACGTCCGTGTCAGGTGTCCAAGTTTTAAAAATATTTATCATACTATCTTATCACCAGGAACTTTGCCTTGGATAACAACCAACAGCGGAGAACAATACTGATATGCTCACTTTTAAGATGCAATGCAGATTTGTTTAAGTTTAAATTCGGAGGAAGTTGGGAAAAGGTTATGTGTCTGGAAATCTAGATCATGACTTCATCATAAATTTAATAATGAATCTTTTAAAAATAATTAGAAATATTATTAATATCTTACTTTAATCCAGTGATGGTGCACTTAGCAAAATAGGATTTTTAAAACCCATAAAAATAATGGCATATTTTTTCTAGGACTCTAGAATATAACTGAATGAAGAAATTTTGAATTCACTAAATTTA
This sequence comes from Thryonomys swinderianus, assembly GCA_004025085.1. Taxonomy (NCBI): domain Eukaryota; kingdom Metazoa; phylum Chordata; class Mammalia; order Rodentia; family Thryonomyidae; genus Thryonomys; species Thryonomys swinderianus. Next base: position 44,903 of record PVIC010000528.1, on the reverse strand, counting down.
TATTGATGTGGACTTCAAATACTTCAAAATATTCAATGTACATTTTTTTCTGTGTAACATATAGTAATGTGTAGAAATCCCTGAAAAACATAGAACTTGGAGGGGAAGAGATTTAGAGGGTTAATGAAGGACTAAAGTCATTGTAACTTATTTTAGATTAAAATTCTCTTCCTTGCAGAGATAGGACCATTATTTTAAATTGGTTCCCAGAACGTTGCCGTTAAATAAAAATCTTCCTTTGAGGCCCTGAGGAAACTCTGAACCCAAGCTATACTCTGGCACAAGAACTCGGTCCTTAGGTCAGTCTTGGGACTTGACTGCCTGCATATTCCAAAAGAAATCCATGCCTCCTCCTATGCTCCGAGTCTGCCAGATCAAAGTCTTGGCCGTTCCCCACCCGGCCACACCAGCCTGGCTGCCCTCACCTCTAACCCTGCGGCAGAGTCATGCGTCCTGGGCGGCGCGGAACCCAGAAGGTCCTTCTGTGTCCTACCAAGCATGTGGCCAGAAGACCCTTTTCTTTCATCTTTTTATGGCCAAAATAAGTAATCCCACATCACTGGGAAGGGGACCCGGTGGTTTGTGATAGTCACCAAATGTGCCTCCCCTCCGGTGGCTTTCCATCTTGCCAGCCTCTGGAGCATGGGATCCGTGCTTTCAGCCAAAACAGAACTTGCCGCATCTACCAGCCAGACACAGGTTTGAGAGAAAAAGGCATCTTGCTTCTAGTGTATTTCTCAAGCTCAGAAAGCAGAGCGGTCAACACCTGCATCGCCCACAGGCCTGGGAGGGCAGCCTGGGCCGCCGCCCGGTGGAGCCGCGGCTTCTCCTGCCTCCTCGTGGGCGGCCAGCTGTCTGCAGGCCTGGCCTCCTCTGCTCTGCTCCGTGAGGGCCGCGAGGGGAGGTTATGGATGTGCGGGAATCAGATGGGGAGGCGGAGCCATCTGCTCTGACTTCCAAGTTATTGTTGGCTCCAGAGCTGCAGCTTTGGTCAGAGTCTTTTAACAGTTCATTTAACTGAGGAGGAGGGAGTGGATTCAGAATAGGAGGCCCTGGTGTTGGTGAGGTTTCATTTATTTATAAAAACAGCTCTTCTGTTTCCTCTTTTCTAATTGTCCTCTTCTTTCTCTGCCCCCGCCCCCAATCTACTCTCCTTTCTTTCCTGCCTGCTACGCCCGGGTTTTTTCCTTCCTTCTTCCCTGGTTTCTTCGCAAGGAGCTGCTCCTCCTAGATGGCCACTGACTCACTTCTTCCCAGCACTACCTCCAAGATGTTTACCACCAAATACCACTTACTCACACACTTAAAATGCTCGGCGCACAGTATCTTCTGGGATATTCTTGTTGCATTTGAAGTGCATCCAAAACACTGGCTCTTCCCAAAATGTCAATACCACAAATGTGTCCTGTTAACATAGGTTTTTTTGCAAGTTCTTTTTAAAAAGAAAAAAAAAAGGCTACTGAGCATTATTTGACAACTTTCTCTCATCCAGGATATTCTGGGAACAGGGAAGGTAGGTGGCATCTTTTATTTTTCAGTCCTCAGAATTTGTCCTCCCTTTAAAATCTGTCCTTTGTTCATTACTTTTCTCCTTTTTTCCCCTTCTTTACCTCTCTCTACCTCTGTCTTTTCCTGTCCTCTTTCCTTAAAAAAAAAAAAAAAAAAAAAAAAGCAAAACAACGGCTGTAACTCCAGGGGTATGTAGAAGTGAGGTCACATGACTCTGGAGATTGCCTTACTTTTCACTAGGTAACCAGATTCCAATCCCAGATTTCTATCATTTCCAACTGACCCACTGATACCCGTTCACACCCCCCCCCCATTTTTCTGAATTGACATTTTCCCTCTAAAATCTAAGTAGCAAGGAAAAAGAAGAAAGAAAAGGCTTGGAATTTGAAAATGCCTATTTAGATAGAAAGTAAACCTTGTTTAGCAGATACCTATTATTTTATTTATATACTGTATAAAATGTAACAAAATCCATGGTAAAGAAGGGAATCCAAACCGGCCATGGCAGTACACTTGTAATCCCAGCACTCCGGAGGCTGAGGCAGGAGGATTGTTGTGAGTTCAAGGGCAACCCCGGGCAACAAGCAGGTTCAAGGTCAGTCCAAACCACAAAGCAAGGCCCTGTGTTAAAAACAAACGAACAAGCAAATGGAAATCCAAATGGAAATTTCCAAGAGGAGGCTGGTACTGCCAAAAAGAGAAAACTCAAGTGTCCTGATCGATTCACTGATTGAAAGAGGAAGCCATTACTATACAGGATACCACTGTTTTCCTCTTCGCTGTAACTTTGCCCATCCCACTCAAATGCAGCCCCAGGATCCACTGTACCCACCGCGCTTGGCAGACAGAAGCCACAGAACGGAAGAGAGGGAATTTCTTTGACATCTCTGCACTCCTCATGGGGGTTCTGATATCTTGATTCCCAATCAGTCAATCCTCTGCCCCACACGTGGGTGGAAACTAGGTCCAAAGCATCTACTGTGCAGAATCAAGAACTATTTCCAGACAGGTCTCTTTGTTTCCTCTGAGGGAGAGTGCCCACCCCTTCTCCATGTGGCCTCTCAGAAAAGGGATTCCAGGGCCTTGGCTGTGTGAAGTCACAAGGTTTCTGAGGGGAAATTAGAATCGAGAGTCTTGAATTTGTATCCTACCTCTGTTGGTTACTAACTAGGGGTCACCTGGATTCCCCCATCCCTAGTTTCCCATAAAACATTAATGAGAAGCAATACTCACTTCGTGAGGGTGACTGGGACTAAGAAAGCTGATGACAATGACAGTTGAAGAACGCAGGGCCTCCAGGAGCTGGGCAGGGACCAATGGTGAAGCAGTGCGGGAAATACGCGGCCTCATTTGGAGCGAGTGACGCAGCCTGTGACAAATGAGTGATTTTCTGTCCTGCTAAAGAGGCAGCTGTTCTATTCGACTTTAGCCAGTTTTTTGCATTGGAAAAAATGCAGCGCTGGTGTTGCCAGATTCTTTGGGAAGCTGGAAATCCGGACTTTCATGTGAAACCTCCCAATTTTTAGTTTTTGGCAATTAATTCCAACTTAAAGGACTGTGTGGCCAAAGAAAACACATCTGCAGGCCACATACACCCCAGGCACCTCCCCTGTGACTTCTGATATATGTGAATATGTTTGTAATTGAATCCACCTCGTCATAGGTATGCCATAAATATTTGCCTCATCTTTTCCTTGTGATAACCAATGTGAGAAAAGAAAAATAACTGATTTGAGCTGTTTAGAAAGTTATCACATTACTTCCTCTTACAGAGGTAATGTGTTATATAAGTCATGTAGTAACATGTAGCCTTATCCAGTAGTCTGCTAAAATACTTAACCTGGACATACGTTGTACTTTGGAAAATATAATTGGGCCCTCTGTGTAGCAGAAGTTTAATATTTTGTTAGAAGACATACAATTGTAACAGAGCAGACAGTTCTGAATCACATCAAGGAAACTGCACTCTCTACAAATTTTTTTTTAAATTAAGCAAAAACTGTACCTATTTGTGGTACAGAACATGGTGTATGTATGTACACATTGTAAAATGGCTAAATTAAGCCATCTCACATATGTCTTACCTCACACACTTCTTTTTGTGGTGAGAGCTCTTAAATTCTCTTCCTCATGAATTTTCAAGCAGATAATACGCTTCGCAGCCTGTAGTCCCCACGATGTGCAGTCCCTCTCTTCAACTTACTCATTTGTTCATGCTCGAATTTGGGGTCCTTTGCCCCATGTCCCTCCAGCCTCCTCCCCCGCTGGCCTCTGGTAGCCACAGGAAATGCTGGCCTGGATTTCAGGAAGTGCGTGAGGCCAGTGCCGAGCTCTCTCTTTGTCTTGAGAGGAGCAGGACCTGGTTTGAACTGCTATCTTCGTGTCGCTCCCTCCTTGAGTAGTTTAACTTACTTTTTAACTGTTACATGCCAACAAAACAGGTTGCTTAATTGGTTTGACCTTTCACAGTATTTTTTAATTTTTCAATCTTAGTTTCATAGTTCCATCTGGCCCTTTAAAACGACATCTGGTTAACTGTACTTAACCAGCTGATCACTGTACAGTTATTTTTAAATGTAATGTATGCTTAAACAGATGTTATTTTTATAGATGTGGATCTAAACTGCACTTGTGTACGTGCTATGTCTGCATAAACTCTTTCTGCAATTCAAATGTTGACACCCAAAATTACAAGCCAGAATGCTTATGAACTCCACTATTATGGTACTGCACTTTTGTGCTGCTTGTTAGGTAAACATCAATTCAGTTCTTTTTTTCTCTCTTCATTGCACATAAATAAAACATTAGCATTTAGTTTATAAAGTGATGAACATTTTGCTGTGTTGGATTTAGCTTTATAAATACAACTGCTGTCAGCAAGAAAAAAGGATTTATTGAATAAATAATAAGAAAGCTAAGGGAAAATGAAAATATATATATTATGCAAAACATGGTGTCTGTCAACAGGTCACAGAGGGGTGTCACTGCTCCGGGTATTGCTACTGGAGATAATTCCATCTCTGGCACTGGAGCCTTCTGGATCTCCTCCTCACGTATCTTAGACTTAACCCAGGAAGCCCCCAGAGCAGATCAATTTATTTGTAAAACTCTAAATCCTTAATTGTCCAGGCATCATTAACATTTAGGACCACTTAAATGTCTTCTTACCAAAGCAAAGGGAAACCCTGAAAGCACTTAATAAAAAGAAAACCTAGATGGCTATTCAATCTTATGGCTTTATTTTCCAGCCTTTTTCATTCAGAAAAGCAAAACGAAGACAAGCAGTTTCTAGATGGGGGAATGGTTTTGCAACTGAGCCCCCCCCCCAAACCGAGAGAACTGGGTCTCACCAGCTGAGAGCTGCCTCAGCACCACCTGGGTAGTTTGCATGCGACCCCAGGTTGAGTCTGACTTGAGACAAAGAAGGTGGTCACAGTTGAAAATATTTTGCCGAGAACTTTAAAAGTCTCATTCTCAAGGTTAAAAATTGCTGTTATACATAATACCTCAGTAATTGATAGACATTTTCTCTCTCCAGAGTCCATTTTCTGTGAAAAACACCACGTAACATCTGTTCATAAACAGTCCTTCTGTGAAAACCCTGACACAGGTCTTGAGCTTCTCCGGGCTCAATTCCCCCGCCATGTGCAGATGGCACGATGTATTTATACAGCTGAAGCCGAGGAAACAGAAGCCCAGCCATATCTGCAGGTAAGACTGCAGGCTGCTTTCCAGCTTCACCCTAGTCATTCAAGGGGCTCTTTCTGACACAAAGACAAACTGTTCCCCATGAACGTGTGGGATCCATTGGAAAAAGCACCTTCGGCTATCAATGTGTAACTCTACGGAGATAAGGACATAGCTGGTCCTTTAAAAAGATTCCTCTGAATACATTAATGAAAAACTAATTAGGTTATCAAGGTATTTGGGAAACTAACTATGGCTGTGATCATTCAGTTGCTTCTTTATTGACTCTGTGCTCTGTGTGATGTTTAACTGGAATTAATTGTTGTGCCTAAAAACAAAAAGTCTGGGATGAGGGTTTTAAAGAATTAATGTCCAGTGTTTCAGTAACAACCATGTGAATGACAATGTCTTTATAACGTAAGGAGTTATTTGCCTCATGACTTTGTTTCTGCTGTTATCCATGAAGTGAAATGACAAAACTACAAAGACAGAGCTTTTTAAATGAGCATTTGTAAACGCATAAGACTTTTAGACCCGAGTGAGATTTCATAGCTTTTCTTTCTCCCTCCCTCCCTCCCTCCCTCCCTCCTTCTCCCCCTCCCTCTTTCCTTTCTTTCCTTCCATCCTTCCTTCGTCTCCTTCTCTCTTTCTTTTTCTGGCACCAGGCTCAAGCTCATGACCTTGCACTTTCAAGGCAGGTACTGGAAGCACTGTGCTAAATCCTCAACCCCTAAAACCTTTTTTTTTTTTGGCAGTACCAGGGATCGAACCCACAAAGCAGGTGGCAGTGCCACTGAGCTAAAACCCCAGCCCCATAGCTTTTCAAATCTAGTTTTCCTATTAATTCCCAAGATGCTGGTCCTTCAGCACTCTCGAAAAAGGAGATGGATTCAAAGGACAAGCATACCCAGTTTCTTATGATCTCGTTGAATGATGACCTTGAGTCAAACCAGCATGTTGGAGCTGCCGTGGGGTCTAGGGGCTCTGAAGATCACCCATATAAAAACCAAGGAAACTCTCTACAGATGCCAGGTGTGTCTGTATGGGTCTTTGTCATACAGCTGAAATGCATATAAGAAGTCATATTTGGTGAGACTTATCCGTAGTGCCTAATGTACTATAAACTAGGTTTCATTCTCCACGAACACCACTGGAAAGTCCTTGTTATTCTTGGGGTCAAACATGACATGATGTCCTGGAAGATTTTTTTTTATCTCACTTCCACTCGTACCACCTATGGATGTTTCTGGTCTGTGCACTGTAAAGATAATTCAAAGCATTTATGAACCATCGAGTTAACGTGGGCTATTGGTCCAGGTAGGGAATCATTTTATGGTAAGGATTTGCAAAGGAAAGAAACTAGCCAGTAGAAAACATGATGCTGAGGAAAAAGACAGATAAAGCAAGAATATCTGAAAAAAGCTCTTCTAGGATATAGTAATAGTGGCATAGAGTGGGATTCTTTCTATATTGTAGGAGAAACAGAACTGTTTGTTCTTTTCTAGTTCTCTCTCACTTAATCAATAAACCTCATTTGAAACATAGACAAATAATCAAAATGAAAATAAAGTTCATTTTTCACATCACATACCAAGACTGTTTTTCACTAAATATTGAGTTGCACTGTTGTTTGGATAAAGTGATACAATTAGGAGTAATGGAAAAGACCAAATTCAAATCATGTTTTCCATTTGCAAAAACATTTACCATGTTATGCTAGGCAAAGATTTTCTTGTTTTCGTTATTCATTTCTTTTTTGTGATACTTCAGTTTACTTTTCCGTGGAAAACTCACAGCTGAGGGATGCACATTCATTTTTACCTGACGTGTGAGCCCAGAATCAGAAGAGCCAACATGTGTTGATACTGTGCAACGCGTTTGACATAGGCCCAGTAAACTAGGTATCTTATGGCATTATTTCTAATAGTGAAAATAGAAATAATATAAATATGCAGTAAACAAAAACTGATTTTACTTGTCTGAGGAAATTATGTCACTACATTAGTAAAATAAACAAATAAATAACAAATTACAGACATACTACAGAAAACTAGGCATATGGCACACATGGGCATAAGAAACATATGGAAAAATGTACCAATATACTAACCATAACTATATACATGTAAACTATACATGTAACTATACATGTAAACTATACATAACTATACATGTAAACTATAACTATAACCATAATTCATATTCATCTTTTTATTTTTATGCATCTCCAAATATTTTGTATTAAATATAAATTATTTTGATAATCAGGACATTGTGATCATATAAAAGGCATTTTCTCCTAAGGAACACAATTGTTAGTTTAATAATAATTTTGGTGTCTTTGGGCAAGAATATAAGTTGATTTGAAGTACATTGAGTTATTGTTTTTGACAGAATTTTATGAAAGGTGGTAAGGATAGTTTAGGAAATTCTTTCCCAGCTCTCCATCAGGTACCTTTGGAGACAATCATAATCTGCTGTCAAAATACTAATATAATGTCCAACGTGATCTCTGTGACTATTAATCTCTGCCTCCCTCTCTTCCTTTTCCTTTCTGTCTTCATCTCCTTCCCTAGTAATACAGAAATACTGTACCAGGTACTCGCAATAGGGACTAAACGGGACACCCTGACAGAACCTATACACAAGGTATGAAGACATCTGATGAACAACCCACACAACACCTCAAGGATACACAGTCACCTCACAATTGTGAGTGGTATACTCTAAGGTTTACGCAGTGTAAAGAAGGGCCAAGCACAATGTTATTTGCAAAGCTAGGTGCAGAGTCCACGATTTGGCAGTGATTTGTGTTTGCAACTGAAAACAGTAGTGTCCGCACCACATGCTACTGGCTTCCATGTTGAGCTGTCTCCACGGCACCCCCCATGGTGCCACGCACACAGCACATGATCAGAGACTAGAGGAAGTGGCCTGGTTTGGAGGCCAGTTTCGATGGTGTGAGCATATTCTCTTAGTGACTGAATTAAATCAAATAGTTCCCTAGTTTCTTTTTCCCATTCACACTTCTGAAAACTGCCTACCTTCCACAAGATCTCTCTCTGCTCCCAAATCCTAAAGGCTTCACTCAGGAAGATGCAGGACAGTTTAAAATGAGTTCTCAATCAAACTAAAATGGAAGCTTATCTCTTTACTATCCCTTAATGTAAAGTCACTGATAAATACAGCAATTGGATCATGCAATACGATTACAGAAATCTGTTATGTTGCTCCAATCAAATTTCTAATCACTTCAGAGAAATGTTAAATGATCAGGACTGTCAGCATACATGGCTAGCTCCCCATAACTCTTCATGTTTTCTCTCAATAAAACCGTTTTTGGCTTAGGCTCAAAATCATCAGGAAGACTAGACATAAGTTGCTCCAAACCACTCATTCTTTTTGAATTTGTAGCAATTACTTCCCGTGAAGGGGATGCCCACCCAGCGGGAAGAAAGCTGAAAGAGTGAAGGAATTTTTGCCTTGAGTGATGCCAGAAATGGCTTCAAGTTATTTTTCTCCACTGGACTGACAAAATCAAGCATTTGTACCCTGAAAAATATAGACTATGGTGTCCCTCACCCTGTTGACAGCAGTGACATATTACTGAGAATGAGGGGGACATCAGATACTCTCAAATAAGATCAAATTTAACAACCGGGAAGAAAATATACTCCGCGATCACAAGCGATAACTCTCATTCCATGGGGCCTCATCGGAGAAGGTCATTGGCGATATATACAGGAAATAATAAACCTTCCACCTCCAATAGAAACAACATGCTATCATGAAACTATTTCCAGCAGCTGATATTTAAAAGTCTATCACCAATAACTCTTGCCTCCCAGACATGTATAATTGATCCTACTTGTATCAACAGTAAGTTCCTTTTCAGGGTTTTTTTCCACGTTAACTTCTTTTTACATGGTATTATTTTCCTTAAATGGCATTTCCACTGACAACTACGCTGAATGCACTGTATAATTATCATGTCTTCAGTTTCTTTTTCTACAGTTCTTTTTAATTACAAAATAATACCCTTCTGAAGAGTGCATCTTTGATATCTTAACCATCACTGGGTCAATATAGCCGTGTGCCTCATTATCAATATATTTTAATTATTTCATTTTTCTAGTGCCCCATTTTTTATTTCCATGAACTGCCAGGTAATTATGTTTGCAGCAAGATAAATAATTAACATGCTCTGGAGCAGAACAAGTTATTTCTTTTCTTTTAGCCATGGCAAGATAATAAATAGGTACATACCTGGACTGGCAAAGTACCGTCTCTTCTTGGGTCAAGAGTAACTTCCCAGTGATTCGTGGACTATTTGGAGGCAAGCTGAGAGTTACACAGAGTCAGACGCGTGGCCTCTGAGACCTCCCGAGATGGAGCACACTGCCAAACTTCCTGTCTTACTTCATCCCGGAACAGGGATACAGTGGTTGAAGCCATGAGTGCCAGGGTTCTCTGTGCACCCACACAGCTACACAGCCACACATGCATGTGCGTGCGCGCGCACACACACACACACACACTATAAATACTTTATGTAAGGGAATAGAAACTTGACAAACTTCACAAATATTGATTGATGGCAGATTACATTTTACTCACAGATTTTTAAAAAGTGTGAAGTAAGCTGGAGTTGGGGGAAAGGGCCACGCCTGAGGGAAAGGACTTGTGACAGTGGACCGGGGCCAGGGCCAAGTGCTTTGCTGCAAACATTTGCAAGACATTTCACGCCCTTCATTGCTAGCCTGAAACTGCTTGTTACCGATTTGGAGGTATGTATTTCTCTAAGTGCTCTTCAAAAGAAGGGGGAAAGTACTATAGTATTAGATGTGTGACCCGGGGCAAGTCACTTAGCCTGTGTTGCAGCTTTCTTGTCACAGAGTAGGGCTGTAATGAGTGCCCATGTACATTTTCTTTTTCCTTTTTTTTAAATAGTACTGGAGATTAAACTTCTGTGCTTGTGATTACAAAGTAGGCACAGTATCACCTGAGCTAAATCCCTAGCCCTAGACACATACAATTAAAGTAGGTGTAATGCCAGGTTCATAACGCTATGTACCACTGGAAGACAGCTTTCAAATTCCCGTGCTCCAAGTTTAGTATCCCAGTATCTCCAATAATTTCTCAAGTTAGATGCTCTCAAGTTAGGACGCTCACAGTTTTGGTGTTCCTTGTGTTTCTGTCAATTCTGAAGGTTTACAGTGAACCAGTGGGCTCAGAGGAGGATATACCAGAGGAAGTCTCCACCACAGAAGGAGACAACGCCCCTCTCTCTACTTTCACCAAACGACAAAACTTTGGTAGCTTTTCTTTAAATTTTCAGCGTTCTGGTTTATTTTTCTTCCAAACTTAGTATTATTTTAAAGTCTGGTAAAGGTGTTACTGATTCTTCCCAATGTTGCTGTGTCTGTTGATTACTGGGCTCGGGGCCAGGGACAACACTGAGATCCCCGTTTTTAATCCCGATGTTTGCCCCCAAGAGTGTCAAACCAGACAGACCCAAGTGCTCATCTCTGATTTTGATTAGTCAATATTCCTATGTAAAATGAATATACAATAAGTTGATAAATTTCTAATTAGGACTAAAAGCTGCTCACATAGAGAGAGAAAATTCGTGTCTCTGAACTATCTCCTTTGGACTGATTACAATTATCACAAATACTGGAGAAAAAAATCTGAATAAAACAGATTTGTATGCCTTTTCTGGAACAATTCTGCTTCTAATTATAAGTGCGAGCATCCATGGAGGGGGTGATCCGCAATAATATAGTATCTTATGTGCAACTCTTGATCTGGACAAACATTTCTGGACTTGGATCAAGAACTTCTAATTTTGATAAGTACTTCACTACTTTAATGCTTATGTAGCTCCAGAATGCACATTAATTAACCTGTAATAAATTATACAATAAAACATAATCAAGCATCTACTGAATGCAAGACAGTATCAGTTTGGGGAAGAGATTCTATAATAGTACTTAAACAATATAATTTGCAGCCGCTATTATGATGTCATATTTTATTAGGCACATGGTGCGCATCACAGATGTACAGAGAGCCATTTGTACTGCTCCAGTCTGAGAGTCTGCATTTATTTCTATAACCCTGAAAATAATGTTACCAGCTACACTTCCACTACACTGCAATATCTGAAGAAGAAGCCATAAAAGAAAAAAGGGGAAAAAACTATTAATTTCTTGCTCAGTGATACAAAAATATTTTAATTTTCATAGAAAATATTTTATATTGTGATTTAGACAAACTCTAACTGTGTTGCTTATAGAAATGTTCTCTATATTTCAGTTTATTCAAATATAATTTTTCAAATACTGATACTTAAGGCAAATAGAAAAATTATAAAATATATAGTTCAATATTCATTTCTACTTTCTTAAATAACCTACAAACTCATTCAACGGGAAGACAATCTAAAGAATTGTTAGGATTTCAAAGAATAAAGCAAGGAAACCTGATCCCCATGTTTAGGACAAAGTGTGACTCCTTAAGTGGATATTCCTACGATATAAATCTTTCTGAAAGCAAGATCAGGCAAATGAAGATGCTTGCACAATGATACAATCAGAGGGAATCTAACAAAATTCAGGAAAATTGCAATGTAACAAAACAGTTTAAAAAATCCTCAGAACAAAGTGATTTTAATGAAAAGGCCTTTCTTACATTAAAAAACCTAGTCACAATAAATAATATTTGGTCAGCACATTATTTTTTTCTTAGAGATGGTTGAAATCTTGTGGCAACCTAAAGATTGCCTGTGTTTATCTTATAAAATCATCTTCAGAGCAACAAGAAGATATTACATTTTATAAGAGCCATGCATCAGTGATGGGTGTTTATAACCAAATAAAGGATCAAGCACTGGATGCTAGAATCAAACTCACTGGCTGAGAAAGCTGACGTTAACGATGAAGGGGGGTTGCACAAATCAGCTGTGTGCTCTGCACTCTGGAAAGAAGATAGCTGTGCTTTATTATAAGGAGAGTCACCATGAAGACACATTCTACTGGATTCAACTGAACTACTCAGAATGAAATTGAATTGAGAGTTTATTTACTGTCATTCGCCTTTCACTATCTACTGCTTCATGTTCTAAATCTGCTTTTGACCCCATTTATAAAACTGAATTATATTGTTGCTTGGAAATAAACATCTTAGGCACTTCCAAAGAAACAATGCAAACTAAATAAATATTCTAAAACATATATTTTTTGATCTTTGAATTGAAAAATCACAGCAAATTTTGTTCTTTCATAGTATGTGATTTTAAATACATTTATGTTATTTCTTCAAAACTGTTCTAAACAAAACTCAGGAAACGCAGTCACGTCTTTTAAGAAAAGACAAAGATTGGGCATTCAGTGACACAGAGGGAAAAAATTTTGTCTGAATAAGCATTTATAAAATCGCTTTGTGTCTGGACCAGTGAGGATAGGTCAGGAGGAAGCGTCAGCAGATAGAACTCAGAATTACACTTAGTGTTTTGAAAGTTTGGGAAGTTATAGAGTATGCTGTTGCTGACCACACATTTTAACTTTTAAATATGAAACCTTCAGATTAAAGGATGTTCACATTCTGTGAAGATTCGAAGAATGATTCTATCTGCAGAGATGGAGAACATGAGAGCTGTCAGGGCGCAGGGAAAGACGTCTGCCACCGCCCACTAACACAGTCAGACAAAGAGGGACCAAAATGTTTTCACGAAGGAGAAATGCAAGATCAGAAGTGTTAAAATCAAACAAACAGACATGTTTAATTATCATTTTCTAAAAATTCACTCCTCACATTTTCGCTATTTTCGTGCATGTATTTGTCACTTTTAATACTGCCTGCTTTGCTTACAGTGCAGCCTGACCTCACAAGTGCTGGTTCAGATGCTGGTTTTTTCTCTGGCCAGCGTTATAACCTTAGGCAAAATGTTTATTCTCTCAGGTCAGTTCAACAGAAAGGGACTATAATCTCAATAATTGCTCATGAAAAATGATGTTGGTATGTTACCTTTTTATTACTGTTACACTGCTGAAATTATTCACCTTACATTTCCATTAAAACATTTCCCTAAAAAGATGGAATATTTAACATAATATATATGAGTAACTTTATTCTGTGTGTCTTTGTACATAGCTTTGCAATTTTTGATTATTTTAACTTTAATAAGATCATGAACCTTCGATAGATATTTTGTTCTCTGTCTTTAAAAACGGTTAAGAATGTCTCCGGTTTTTGAGTGAATTAAGTAAATTTATACTATAAATCAGAAAATACTGCAACTGCTGATTAAGGGGAGACAAACAAGTGACTACAACTTTTTAGAAAGGAAAGACATCACAATTAAAGGTCTATGAATATTGTGGCAGTGAAGCAATTTTTATGATTTATGTGGGTTTTATCTCTTGGCTTCTCTCATCTCACTGTGGCATTAAACATATTACATTAAGTAGTTGAAATCAGATTGGATACAATTCATTCTGGTCTACTTGCTGAAACATGCCAATCGGATGTTTTCCAATTTTCTCACATAATATTTCTCTTGTCCTTTGGGGTCATGTGGTAATGTCTGCAGGGAAAACCGTCTAACCACTGTGAAACTGATCAAAGTATTACTACAAATACTGCATTAGGACAAGTGATTTGAACCCTTCCATTATCAAAACATCTGCAAATGTTCTCTTTTATGTATGTGTCAATGAGTGAGCATATGCTGATTGAGTTTCCTTCCTCCCTTGAACACCTGACATCCACCTGACATGTATAATTGAGTTCAAGGAAAACGGGCAAAGAAAGCCAACTTTTAGAAATGAACTAATACTTGAATATCCAAATATTCAAGTATTAAAAAACCAGAAAATATTTTCAGATAAAGAATATTAAGATACAAGAATAGTTAAAAATATTTAAATACCTTAACTGTAAGTTGACCTTGAAATTTGACTAAATATATTGATTGCTAAAATATTACTGTATACAGATATTGCCTTTGTAACTTGCAGGGTTATATGAGGTGGTGCATACAGCTCAGTGTGACACAGACTGCCAGGGTTATTTGCAACAGTTTTAAGTCAAATCAGCTTGATGTTTGTCACAGATTGGCATGGTTCATGTTTTATAGATACTGTATTGTATTGTATTATATTGTACTGTATTTTGCTTTATTTTATTTTAGAGACAGGGTCTCGCTTTGTAGATCATGCTGACCCAAACCTCCAGTTCAGCAGTCCTCCTTCCTCTGTCTCCCCAAGTGCTAGGATTACAGGCGTGAACCACCAGGCCTGGCATTGTGGTATGTGGTGCTGATTGCTGGTGGGTGTGAGCCACCACGCCCAGTATTGTTGTATGTGGCTACCAGGGATTGAACCAGGGACCTTGCACTTGCTAGGCAGGTGCTGGAACCACTGAGCTACATCTCCAACCCACATGACTTTATTTTAAAAAGGGATTTACACCTCACTTTGCTAAATGGACCCTTAACTAAAAATTTGTTTTGATAATATTAAGCTTCTGTGTTTTTGTTCATGTATGTGTGCAAGCATGTGTGCCACACACAGTACTTGTGAGAAGTTTAGCATTAAAAACAATATATATTGAAAAACTGGATGACTGGTTAATTTCTGTCATCCTGTTTTATAGAAGTTGATTGTCAAAAACAAAGTCTTCATATTGTACTTCTAACATATATATATATATATATTTTAAATTGCAAATGAGTAGATCAGTCCTGGCCAAATTCACATGTAAGTGTTATATAAGTGGAGTTACAATACAAAAATGTAGAATAAAAATGACAAGCTCTTTCGGAAAATTTTAATGTGAATCTATGCATTCTAACATAACTTGTTGGCAGTACTCGGATTGAACTCAAGGCCTTCACACTGAGCTACAACCCCAGCCCTTCTTTTTTACTTCTGACTTTGAGACAGGGTCCTGCTAAACCACTGAGTTACCCAGGTGGGGCTCGGACTCGAGGTCCTCCTGCCTCAGCCTTCCACAGTCTATGACTTCAGAGGTTTGCCACCATGCTAAGTTTATACCATAAAGAAGTAAATGCAAGATAAATAAATGTATGCCTCCCTTCACTGGTGAGCGGTTGGTTTTGACCACAGAATTGATTTAACCAAGTAACTGGTGGGCGAGAGCTCCCTTCCTCTCTCTCAATGTAGTTGTTCCCATTTTGGGACCTCAGTTCTAAAACAATATGGGTCTGTGTCAAAAACGCAATGACTGGACACACTAATAAGGGGAATAAATACGTTACAGGTATGTAAATACCGTATCTTCTCTCTGGTATGAGAACCTATAGATGTAAATGAGTTCTAGAATGTAGGATAGATTTTGTGAAATAGGAAATATTCAAAAGGAAAGTGGAAGGGGAAAGTAATGAGGGGGAAAGAATAAATATGATTTAAAAAGAAAAGAAAGTATATGTATATAGAGAGTGAGGGTTGTAGGGTGGGTAGGGATATGTGTAAAAATGAGAATTAACTCGCGTCATATACTGGTACAAATTCCTCAATGTTGAGTGTGATTGTGAGCTGTATATAAAATGTACCAATAAAGAATTCAATTAAAAAATGTAATGATTGTTTTTCACATGCAGTTTTATTAGAATTGTAACAGATCCTAAAATATAGATGGGATTTATTCAAGAACTTTGGAAACTACGGTCTGTATATATACTAAATACACCAAGGGCTCCTTCTCTATTTAAAGATACTCTGACATGGCATCTTTACATTCTGTTTAGCCTAATGTTATAGTCCAATTCTAGGTTTTCAGCTCCTGTGGTTTTACTTGCATCGATTTATTACTGTTTTTATTTTTCTATATCAAGTTTCTTATTAAATTATAAATGAAAGTATATGTTGATGGTAGTATTCTAAACATATTACTTTGAATAATAGAAGTGTTTATTTCTTTTAAACTCTAAATGACATACTTTGTGCTAGTTAAACGTCCTCCATCAATATAACAAAACATAAATCATCTGGTGGAACCCACATCCTAAAATATAACCAGGTCTATACTCATATTAACTCATGGAAAATTCTTTTCTGCACTGTTTGAGAGAGTATGCTCCATGTTTTACTATTGTTTATTCTTCAATAACTAATCACCCTTCTTGGTCTTCCAAAAGTTCCTGGCATTTCCCTAGTTTACACATTGATTGAATGCTGTTCCCAGAATTGCTTTTGGCACTGAGCCAACTGCTGTGATAATCAGCTATAAGATTTATTCCAGTCGAGAAGTGCTATAAACATAAGGATTCATAAGGCACAGCACTGGAAATGAATAATGATGCTTTCTTTGCGATGGCTGAAAACTTTTGTTCCTCAATAAGCATTAATGCCAGCCTTTACACTCTTCAACTACCTGTGAACTCTGATTTGAGGAAAATAGCAAGTTCATTAGATTTGATGATTTGATATTTGTATTAATCATTATTAGCTAGTTTAGCAAGTTGAAATGGTTTAATTTCACAAAGGCAAATAGAGGAGAAAAAAATCACAGAGAAGATATTTTAAAGCCCCACCTTTATGGAAATGAAGGCATTAACTACTATGCATCATCTGACACATTTATTGCAATACGATATATTATTATACTGGTTGATGGGTGGAGAAAAATACAAAGGAAGCCAAAAAATTCAAAAGGAAACAGTGGGCAGGTAAATGCACTAGCTAGAAGAGAATAATAAAGAGAAATGAGGTAAGTGGAAACAGGACTTATAATTACTTCTTAAATAAAAGATGCAAAAGCGAAGAAAAATAACACGTAGTTTGTAGAACGTTGAGGAGAAAAGATTACAGAATACTAAAGTTATAGAAAGAAAAGTAGAGCAGAAATGTCAGAAACATTTATAAGGAAATAGACTAGTAATTAAGGATACATAAAGACAGATGTTGGGTGGGGGTTCATAAGGACAAGACAATCTATAGAGCCCAATGTCCAAATGAGAAGAGTAGGTGCTGTCCGCAGCTTTCACTAGCTTGGTGGGTCACAGGGGTACTCTACGGCCATTCGGGGTTCGGCTGGACTGTACTCAGAAAAACCTCTCCAGGGTGTTCCCATTCTTGCTGGAGTGCACCCTTCACAGTTCCTTTCCAGAATGCCTCACCCCTCCTAGTTATTACCGGGCCACTGTGTAACCGCCTTCTTCCTGAGGAGAGTGTAAACTCTAGAAATTCTGGTAGAACAACTTCACCTTTACAGACCAAAGCTTACCACAGAGCCTTAAACCTAGCAGGCTTAAACATTTTTTTTTTTTTTGGAATGGAAAAATAAATGAATGAATGAATTCATGGTTGAATGAATGGACTAACTACTCCATGCTCTGCCCTCCTGCTTAGAGTTAAGAATTTGAAAACCAAAAAAAAGAAAGAAAAGGCCACCACGTTTACCGAGCAAAAAGGACTCTAATGAATACTTGGGCAAAGAGGCAAAAATTAACTGGGAAAAGAAATCATTGGGATTGCAAACCATAAAGCAGGAAATGGGGGGGGGGGGTAAAAAGCAGGAATGAAGGAGGTAAACACAGAAGTTAGATGTGAAATACAACTAGGTCCTAAAGAGGCAACTAATAAACCACGTAGCAACCCTTCCATGTTTTGAATACGAACATATCAAAAGTCAGTTGTAAATATTGACATTAAAACTAGTGAAATCGTAAGTTCTTATATTACAGGCTCTTCTCCAGAATAGAAGGGAATGGTTTTCACTCAGACTTCTACTGAAATGAGCATATACTCGCTGTCAGGTGCCAGCTGCCATGTCCTTGTTACACGTGTCCCGCCGGGCCTCACAGTAGCCACGCCTGACCATCACCG